>SRHC01000136.1:0-35401 GCA_004794325.1 Pomacea maculata | reverse complement strand
CATCACGTGTCCTGTGAGTTGTGCTGGTGTTTACATCACGTGTCCTGTGAGTTGTGCTGGTGTTTACATCACGTGTCCTGTGAGTTGTGCTGGTGTTTACATCACGTGTCCTGTAAGTTGTGCTCGTGTTTACATCACGTGTCCTGTGAGTTGTGCTCGTGTTTACATCACGTGGCACGTGTCCCAACATGTCGCTGCCCCCAGGGGCGTGAAGGCCAACTTCCCTCACGTGACCAGCGTTGTGAGGGCTTCGGACACTTGTTGGTGGTGGACCTGTTCATTCTCAATAGTCGTCGTCGTCGTCTCCATCCCCACCGTGTGTCACATCCTTAGCTTTCTGGCATGTTTCGTCCAGAGAATGTACACCTCAGGATTCCAAGTGAGCCCCTGGTCATGCCACAGAGTGGCGCCTTCTGATTTTGTACATCATTTCGAAGACTATGTCATTTTTTTTAATAACTAAGATGTAATCAGCAGTAGTTCTTGTATGTTCGTCATACTTGTTTGGAAAACAATAAAGGTCACAATAACATTTTAATGTCACGTGTAGCACGTGCCGTCTTGTAACATCGAGCGAAGTTCGTGTAGTCGGATTACTCGGATATTAGAACAAAAAAGATGGCGTCCCAATGTAATCCCATTTATCTGCATCGACTGCATTTTCTGGAGTTTGTTAGTGTTTTATGTCGTGACAGCAAGAAAGGCTACATCACACAAGTTTGCTGGATAAGGGCTAGTATAGTTCGTGATGCTGGGTGTCACTCGGCACATCACTCTCGGTAAGACCTTCTATAAGATTTCCTTACATGGTGGTCAAAGCAGAGGCAGAGAGAAACACAATAGTCGCAAAAAGGTAAGTAAATGATTTACATAAAAAATAGAGAGGATGGAGAGACGAAACTAACAGGAGAAGAAACAGAAGAAAAGAAGAATTAGGAATGTGATGTCACAGTCAGGTAACACGACTATAGACAGTGATGTCACAGTCAGACTAAGGTAACACAGCTATAGACTACACATTTTGTAATGAGTGTAATATTAACAATAAGCAGTTTATAAGTCAAACTAACATGTCTGGCACTTGATCTGCCTTAAGAGCGAGGGACTGTTGTTCTCCTTATCAGCCCAGGGGCTTAGTGTAGTTTACTTAGTTTAGTTTATTTAGTTTATTTTAATTTATGAACAACTTGTTAATTAAACTAAATACTGCAAAGATATATTTATATAAATGACTTCATGATTATCAAAAATCACATATGTCTTGATAGGATATACATTAATATTGTTGTGCTGTAATCCTATGATACACGAGATCGAAGGTGCCTTCCATGATGATTGCTTTATTTGTATGAGATTGAAAAAATAAAAAACAAAGCAAAAAAACCACACACTTTTCTGTGGTGTAAAATTTTACATTTGCTCGCCACTTTGGGCAGATCGATGTAGTCTTAAAGTGTTTGTTAAATCTATGTAAATATGTTTATTTTTTGGTACTATATTGTAAAATATTGCTTGTTTGTACACTTACATTATTATGTATCTGCAAGAAAAAAAAAAGAGGAAAAAATCATATATCTCTTATGTCTCCTTGTAGTCTGGATACCCTATACCTACTTGAAAATGTTTGTGAGGAGACAAGTTTTTCCTTTCCCCCTTTTTAATATTTATATATTTGAAGATAATTTGTAGGTGAGCTATACCTTGGATATAACTAATATCATATGTTTATAAATAAGTATAAGTCAAGTGTGTGATTAAAATGTGCGGAGTGCCTGAAATATTTGTTATTTATTGACGTATGTTGAAAGCTATCTGTATTTGTGTAAGTTACAACTAAATGTTAAAGACAAACCACTACAACCTATGCTGTTTGTATCATGTCAGCTGGTCCTTTCATAGACTAGGGTATGACGAGGTGGAGGAAAGTTTTGTGTACATTTTCAGGAATACGTTTGTTGATCTAATTGATGTGTATTGATGTGTATAAATTGATGTGTGCACTAGTTTGTTTTTGCTTTTGTTTTTGTTTTTGTTTTTTTTATGTTTTGCATATGTATTCTTCAATAATAATAAAAATAATAGTCCATCCGTTAGTACAGGTTCATTCTGAGAGACTAACAGACAATTGTACTTCATTTGATAATATTTTGTGGACTGTATCAGGCCCATGTAGGTTAAAAGATTAGTGGCAGTTAATTCGGGATACCTGACACAATTCTTTAAGAGTCAGAAAGGTACCAGTAACATTAGTAAAGTCTCCTAATTTTTTAAGTTCTCCGTCCAAACGTTTTTTAATAAATACAATTTTTCTGCCTCTAATAATATTACCATTAAAGTGGAGAAACTCTTCACTACATGTTGGAATGCACTTGTTAATAAACTTGTTATAATGCCTCATCACATCTTGCCAGAATGTATTTTGAAAGTGTTTACTTCCCATATTAGCATATTCACCACCAGAAGTACCAAGCTTCACTTACTCCGGAGAAATAACTGACATCAGGCTAGTCAGACTGCTACTGTTAAGTTTCAGACGACTGAACAGCTAATGTTGAGTGTGGCTTTGAAAGAGTTAACATCCAACACTGTTAGTCCTCCCTCCTGATACTGCTTACAACTCACAGCTCTTTTAATTTTTATGCTTAACTTAACACAGGGTTAGGGAGGTAAAGGAGCGACAGAGAGGAGTTTTCACCGCAATCACTTACAGCTGGCCCCGACAGAAATGTGTTCTCTAACACCTCAGTCCAAAAAGTCGTAAAGTCTGTATGACCGTTACCCTTATATATATATGTTAGAGTTTGTATATGTGAGTAAAAACAAAACTATAATTTTTTTTAGTTATGTGTGTGTTTGAAGGGAGAGTTACCGTCTTACTGACATAGTGCTAAAGTTGATGTCACTATCTGCATAATAACATGAAAGATTTACTGAAGAAAATATGAGGAAGGTATTGATCATCACAATCAGCGATCTACTGTGTATCAGCGACATTGTACACCACAGTACATACTCCATAGTGTGTTGACTACAAATAATGTTTATATTTACCTTGCTATTAATGTCTGGTAAACATCAAGTGTCATATGACTGTCAGGTCCAGCCCCAGCCACACGTCGCTGCCACCAGTGACCGAGTTCCCTCAGCACGTGACTACTGACGTCCCACGGGGTCTTGGGGTCAGACAGCTGATCAGAGGTCAAACAAAGACCAGCCGCGCTGGCGACATCTCTTGTATGTGGCTTTCCAAGGCAGCGACACAGGTCCTTGACAGAATAAAATCCACGATCAGCAGCGAAATGCGCGAAACAGTGGTTTATAGTGATAGTCATGATGCCTCGTACGGCCTTTGAGCTACATGGACTTCACCCTGACTTAGTCTATGCTTTGCTGAAGATTGCAAACTTTCCATAGTTCTTACAAACTATACGTTAAGGTCTTGCTAATCAGTCGGTAAAACTGTTGACAACACCCCACCCCCCTCCCCCCATCCATCGACACTTTTCTTGTCAAGTGAAACAACCTGAATTGCACATTAAGGAAACAGAACTATTTCTCATTCTTTCGTGGAAGAACACGCAGATAAGGTCCTGACTCGGCTTAAAACTGTTTTAAAACAATAGACCCTAATAGATGTTTTGACACCTAACGTACTAAATTAATGTATTTTAGAACTTCTTTATCTCTCACATCAGACATTTACCAGACCTCTATCATCAGGACAATGGTTTAGAATTGCTATCGAAAAATTCAACATAGGAATATTACCTGAGTGAGTTGTTTGTCACCAGTGATTGCCTGCTCTACCTGACGAGTCGTGAGGTTGGGGACAGCGATGGTCTTAGTGATGCGCAGACCGGAAGCGATGTCGGACACCAGGTGAGACAACATGGCCTCCGCCTTGTCCAGTTGAACGATGGCCTGCTTTAGTTTCTTTCGGATGTTGTTTTCCATGTCCTGCTTTGACAGACCAAGCTCTCCTACATTGTCACCAACAGCCTTCACCTCACAGACCACTAAACCGTACTTCCTGTGAATAAGAAGCACATCAAAGTCGCCCTTGTCCCAGTTTTTCGGCAGAGAAGGAGGAAGACTTGCAGCTAAGGGCACCTGGGCTGCTGCAGCAGAATAACAAGGTTCTCCCAGGTACTCACCGAACTGAAGTTGACTCATTGCAACAAACACTTCGCTGTTCTGTTGAGACATTTCCCGCAGACAAAGGAAAATGTGCTGCATGGCTGCATCGTCTCTAACATCACTGTCCTGAACTGAAGTCGGTTGTGGAATGGAACTTGGAACAGCGGGAGATGGAGTCACCGCTACTTTGTAGGACTGACCAGCCTGTCCAGATGGTTTCTGAAGGACAAGAACATCCTGACCAGCAATGGTCTGTGTAGTCATGGGCACGCGGTTGAAGTAGACAGGAGGCAGGAAGTAGGCGCGTGAGGCAAAGTCAGGGAAGGCGGCCTCAACCCATTTCAACCAAAACTCCTGAGCTCGCTGTAAAATATCTTCCTGCATCAAAGTAATTTTTATTGAAAATACTTACAAGATTAGTCGGATTATTCTTGAATTGATATGTAATTTATTTGTTATGCAAAGAACACTTGTTGGTTTGTTTGTTTTTCTTACACTTTACATAAGAAAGTAACAGAGTGTAAAAATACATTTTTTACTTTTCTTGGAAATAGTAAATTATTTTAAAATAACTATTTTAATAATCTTAAATTTAAAGTGATATTATTATTAACATATAAGCTTTCTTAACTAAAGAAAGGTTAGTTACTTAATTAGCATTAACTAAAATCTACAAGTATTAAATATTGGATTTGCTTCATTCAGTTTGAGAGCATGGTAAATAAAACTCAGATGGGGTTGAACCTTTGCACCATTTTCTTTAATCTGCTACATATATTGTTAAGGAATGACTACTGAATAAAATGACAATGGCACGGCATTGAATGTCGATGTCAGTATCTACCCTTATAACAGCAAGTACCGATTGAGACGATGTGTAGACGGTGGGTTACGACGACAGACATCGATGTTGCCTAAACTGGTTGATGTTCACCAAACAGCTACAGGACCTGGATTTTGCAGATGCTAGTCTTCTAGATCATCGGCAATAACCTGCACAAACCAAACTGAGTAAGCTAACAGAGGAGGTAGAGAAGGCTGGCCAATAGAAGGTCAATAGAAAGAAGACTAAAGTAATAAGAATCAACATCAAGCAGAGACTCCCAATCCACCTTTAAGAAGAGAACATTCTTGAAACATATCGCTTGGTTTGTCTTGGAAGCATTGTGAACAAGGACGGAAAAGCGGAAGATGACACATCACATCAACAAAGCCAGGGATGCTTTCAGCCCATCTACAACTACCGAGCATTATCCTTCAGCAGTAAGATCTCAATCTTCAACACCAATGTGATGTCGATCCTACTGTATGGTCTGAAACCTGGAGCAGCCTAAGGAAAAGAAACAGAGGCTGCTATCCAAGACATTAAAAAGAGCAAATAGGCTGGACACACCCTGCGCAAACCAGCTGACACTGTTGCCAGGCAGGAACTCGACTGGAACCATCAGGGGAAGAGGAGAATTGGGAGAGCAAAGCGGACTTGGAAAAGAACAGTAGAGAGCGAGGCAAAGAATGCCGGAACTACATGGGCCCAACTGAGGCGGGATGAGGGTTGTGGGTGGGGAGCTGCCCAACACCGGGTCCGCTGACGAGAGCCAAACAACCACACAGATAACTGTTACTTCTGCTTGGTTCCTTCTCTCTCCAGTGTGATAACGGATAGTCGAGAATAGTGTCCTCCGACATTCCGCCTGCATTGAGACCAGTTCCACATGGTGAGGGTCTTCACGAACTTTCAGCAGGATATACTCTTTATTCAGCTGATGAGGACAAGGGTTGATCAATAGGTTCTTCTTCTGGTTAGTCATCATACAGTCATTCATATTTTTCCTGTGGTGCAGTATCAACCCCAGAACAGAACAACAGAAGAAAAACAAAATGATCTGGTTCGTTATCTGGACTTATACAAAAGCAAGGCAGAATTGCTAGGTTCAAGAGTCTAACAATGGAATCTCCTAGAAGACTAGTTTTCATGACAACTTCGTAAAAATCATAGACCGGATTCCCAATACCTAAAACATTCCCTCGACACAGCCAGGCAAAGATGAAAGATTAAAGAGAGAACTTTTGTGGGTCCTCACATTTGAAAGCTGCCTAAAGATGATCAGTTCAACAACTTGCTTGTAGGGTAAGGTGAAACAAGCAGGGAATGCTGCTCGTCTAGTGTCTACAAAGTTTAGCATGAATGATAGAGCAAAAAACTACAGGAAACTAGTAGAAGACCTGCTGATGCAGTATCAGAAACTTGGTTGAGATGTGTATCTTAAGATCCACTTGTTTCGGTGTCATGTGGATTTCTTTCCTGACAACTGATAACGTTTTCATCAATATATCGCAAAAATGAAAAACGATAACAGAGAAAGCTGTCCACTACCATGAAAGCTGACAGTTACTGGACACTCCCCAGAGATGCTCCCTAACAGTTGTAATAAAAATCTTAGACGTACTCTGTGACTTGATATTTTACAGCTATTAACCGGAGGACAATTACTATCAGCATGAATTTTCTGACAAACACAATAATTATTGCAGATTACGAAAAAGAGCTAACTTTGCATTTTGATAAAATTTGTGTTAAATACATAAAATAGACCAGAAATGACTCATTTTATTACAGTAACATGACTTTAAAAAAAACATTGTTGAACAGTATATTAGCTTGATTTTTTTTTTGACAATAATGACATTATCCATGGTTACTTCGTGAACATCTCTTTTTGATGACTTTAGCCGTCATCACTACTTAGTGTAGTTACTACACCTGCGAGCCAGTCATCTGATTGAGGAGCCTGACAGCATTGTCGATCTGTCTCAGGTCACCCTTAATGATGACAGTCTTCCTGTCAGGTACGGAGGATGGGTTGGGGTCAACCTGTACATCAGCACCTGACTGAGTCCTGACCTCCTGGAGTCGGCGCGCGTTACCTTCAATAATGTAAACAATATGAATTATGTTAAATGATTACAATGCAGTAGTACAGTAATACTGATTATTGTTTGTGTCTTCATATTTTGTCACCTTTGTTTAAACATTTACAATGCTGACATTACAGTAACCTGTTTGTCACGAACTCTATGAAGGTGTTGCAACGATTTACTGTCTTGATTCCAGTGGGCAACTTAAACATGGCAAGGTGCTCTTACAGTAGGTTAAAAATAAAAGTAGAACACGTTCACTGCAAGCTGCAGCGTGGAGATGTACAGGGAAAGGAAGGCAAATTATATATATATACTATAAAAACAAACAACAACTTGCATCAAGAATAATCATGTGCGCACCAACATCACACACACACACACACCGACGAGCAGCTAGACCGCAGATAACACAAACGATTCCAGGTGTTAGTTACTTTTACATATTGGCATGGAATAGCGTTGACCTGAGCCAAATAATACAAATTCTCTCGTTAGTAAATGTTCATGGATATATAAAATTCCTAGAGCTTTCCTGTTTGTTGATCACAAAAAGAAGCTAAATCCCTCTGTCCGACACCAATTATCTTAGAACAGATGTTGACAATACTGTTCAGACTGTTTCTATCATGGACAGAGAGATTGCAAAACCAGCATACAAATGAAAAGAATAAAAGACTCACAATAAACAACTGGTAGAAACCTGGCACAGTTATACAAATAGAGAGCAATATGTACAGATTTATGTGCAACACAATCCACCCGTGTCTGTAAGACTTACACCCTATCTACTCACAATACCACTTGTATGTATTTCCAAGAAACACAACTCACCTGGGTCTGTAAGACAAGCAGCCTCAGCATCAGTCACGTGATGCAGGTAAACTTCGACTTTCCTTGAAGCTCCTCTACCAACAGCCGCCTTGTTCTTACGCTTGCCCTGTTGATGTAAACATCAGGTGTGACAATGTGATTAAATTATTTACAAACATATTCTAGATGTGAGGTGATGGTCAAAGCATACCATTGTCTTCAGCAGCTACAGCGACTGTCCTCTCTCATAACAGGTAACCAGACAGGTAACAGTCGTCTGCCCTCAACAGGACTCAGTCTGTGGGGAGCATCGTCTGTCGTCTGCAGGAAACTCAATGGAAGCTGTTCGCTGAATGAAGCAGATTCTGAAAAACAGCCAGGATGTTTGCCACTTACTCTCACAGTCAAAGACAATGCTTCACTTACTGATAGACTTTTGTCTATTACATGTATATTGTATATTGTATATTTTCTATATTGCACAACGATTACAGTAGTTGATATACTTTAGTATCAAATAACATTGAGTCTGGTCTAAGATCACATTTCTGCAATGGCGAATAATTAAGATTGAACAAACTGAAACTTTGTGTCATGCCTCGAAGAAAACAGTTCCTCTCATAAAATAAATTATAACGCGAAAGACAGACAGAACCATACACACATTAAACAGTTATTGCAAACGCATGTTATCACTGTCGTTACTTGTTTGACACTTGATGATCATGCCCTGTGTGCATGTAAATCCAATGAGGACAACTCCTATTAGCTGCTAGTCCCAGAAAGCTAGTCAACACCTACTCCCGATGACGGTCTCCGGATTGCGCATGCACGAGGCGCTAGTCTCCCTCCACTCGCTCTCCCCCTGGCTGCGGGAAAACCCGATGGCTGTCAGTGGAGGTGAAGGAGGCTAACTACTTCCTATCGTCACCTCCTTCTTCCCTTACATCGAACTGTCGTCTCCGAGGTCCCACCTACTTAATTAGCAAGTCATTGTCTCAATGTTAGGTATATGACCTTATTGTAGTCGAGTCAAGTAACTCGGAGTGTGAGGCCGCGATCTCTCATCTTGTGTGTTTGTGTGTTTGCGTACCTCTGAAAGTCTACCTGACTAACCCTTCACGTTCCACCTTCATATACATCGTACCTGTATTCCGAATTTTATTTTATAAAGTACCCTCCACTTGTTACTATGAGCCCTTACCCTCCCCTAACCGTCTCCTCCCTCCTTCTTGGAAAAACCACAGGGCACGGACGGGTCACCGGACATCAATTACAGCCCATCTGAACACCCAAGTCGAAAATGCTTCAAAGCAATCGTGTGCGCAAAGCTAACTTCAGTGAATCTGATGTTTCAACATTGCTGGAGGAAATCTCCACTGAGAGCCACATTTTATTTGGAAGTCACAGTGCCACTGTGACTCAACTAAGAAAAAATGAAATTTGGACTGACATTGCGGGAAAGGTGAGTGCCTGTGGGGTGGCACAGAGAACTCCCCAAGAATGCAGGGATAAATGGAGAGCCTTGAAAGGTAAATATTGACAATATAGCCTGTGTTTAGTCAGAATTAGTGTTAAATTGGTTACATAAGCACACTGAAAATCCAGATATGCTTTATTATTTGAGACAAAACAACTCACTAATTGAAAGTGAGATTATAGTAGCAAACATGGCGGCCTTCACTGTGTTCACTGGCAACAACGTCGATTGTCATTTTAGACGAGCGAACATTCTAGCGCTGACCGCTGTAGTGTCATGCGAGATCACTGTCACCAGTCGGCAAGGTACACTATCATGTTTACTACAAGTGCTCATCACTCTACGATATTTTGCCACATCAAACTTTCAAGAAGTGTGTGGAGAATTCACTGACGTAGACAAATTGACTGTTATTAGTACTGTGGCGAGAGTCACCATGTTTCGCAACGGCGAGCAAATAACGGAATTTCACTGCCGGATCAAGGTTGTGCTGAAAGGACAAAGATACAGACACATCATGATGATGATGATGATGATGATGATGATGATGATGATGATGATGATGATGATGATGATGATGATGATGTCGATTTATAATGCGCAGGTATCCATTCAGAAGAATGCTCATTGCGCAGAAAAAAAAACAAAAGAAGAAAAAATAAAGTGAACAAATATATAAAACACCAGGAAAGTAAAAAATATAGACAGAAGTGTTTCTAGGTAGTTTAAGACTGGTTTGAAAGAAACAGATGGGTTTTCAGTCTTTTGCGAAACGTGGTTGGTGAGGTGATGGTGGAGAGTGACGATGGCAGAGCATTCCACAGCTTAGGTGCCGCGTGTTTGAAGGCCCTGGCTCCAGTGCGCTTCTTGTTGGTGTCTGTCACTGCAGGGAGACAGAAGCGTGACTGGGAGCCTGAGCGCAGGCCACGTGACGGCTGGTACGGAGGAACTATCTGCTGCAAATAGTCAGGAGCAGTTTTAGACATGCAGGACTGGGCAATGGAAAGTACTTTGTGATCAATGCGCTAGTTCATTGGGAGCCAATGAAGGCTCTGTAGGATAGGGTTGATGTACTCAGTGGACGACTTTGCGCGGGTGACTATCCTGGCGGCTGTGTTTTAACTATTTGGAGTCGATCCAACTGAGTAGCAGGTGTACCCCACAATGCACTGTTACAATAGTCCAATCGTGATGTGATGGTAGCCACAGCAAGTGAGTTTGCAGCAGCTTGAGTCAGCATGGGCCGTAGTCTACCTAAAGTCCTCAAAAAGTAGTAGGACTTAGCCACAACAGAACTGACATGGTTGCACATGGAGAGCTCTCCATCAATAAACAGCCCTAGGTCCCCTACACAGTCACCAAAGGCTATGGAGGCATCACCGACCTGCACGGCACTAATGCCAATCTGCTCCCTTCTGGCCCTGGGGCCACACAGTAACGCTTCTGTCTTGTCGTCGTTGAGTTTAAGACGATTGCTGGTCATCCACGCCTTCACCGCAACACAACAAGATTCAAGTCGTTGAAGCGCATTCCTAGCCACTGCTGGGTCGGGGGGGAAACTGTTCAGAATCTGTGTATTGTCCGCAGAGAACTGACGTCCTATCTGAAAGCGCTCAATGACCCGTCCAAGCTGTGAAGCATATACCGAAAATAATAATGGACCCAGAACAGAGCCCTGTGGTACGCCACACACCAGAGGAACTGCCTCAGAGCTTGCTGAGCCGACAATCACTCTCTGAGATCTCTCGGCAAGATAGGAGGCAATCCACTGCAGTGCAGCGCCCTGGATAACAGCCTCTGACGACAATCTCTGGAGCAGCATGCGGTGGTTGATGGTGTCAAACGCACTACTCAGGTCGAGTAATACTAACAGCACTAAGTTGCCAGAGTTGACACTACAAAGAATGTCATTGGTCACACGAACAAGGTCACCTTCACACGTGAAGGGACACGGCGGTGCCAGAGTCTCTGCGATCGTGACGAAGCCCGCTACGATCGACGGAGGATACGACAACGGATTCTCGGACAGCGTATTGAAGTTTAAGATGACATTGTCCACGTTGCAGCTGATGTGACATCAGAAACAAACATGTAGCGATTATCATATTTTTGCAAAAAATCTCTTTAGACAATAACACATACACTTAGCCTTCAGAGCCTGCTAAAGACAAAGTAGACAAGATATTAATATTGTGTTTGAATGGGACATCTATAGCTTAAGCATCCAACAATTAAAGTTTGTACATGGAAAGTACAGCAACACGACCTTAGCAAAAATATCGAAATTACAAAATTAAATATGCAGTTTACAGTTTTTATGCCCTAATGTGAGACCTGGGTTGTGGAATTATATATATTTTTTGTTGTATACATTTACGTGTTTTGCAAAATTTTGTGTTTTTTATTTCTTTTAGAAAATTAATGAAAAAGCACCCACTTAAAACGGGGGAGGGGTTAGGCACATCCATTTTCGAAAATTAGTTTATTCAACTATCAAGTAACTGTTTGAGTTCAGTAAAAAGAAATGAGTGTCCCCAGCAAATGTTAAATACTTAGTCATCATTTTGAACCACCACCTTTACTCCACTACTTGAAAAAGTAATTAACATAAATTAACATAAATTAACAGATATGTGTGTTTTCTATTCGTGTTTTAAATTTAAACCAGCTTTGCCCAGTAGATTTGAAATTACAGCTGACTTATGTTATCCCTAAAACATTTTCACCTAAAAACAATGATGATAATTTTGTAATATTTCAAGCCGCATATATCAAAAAAGAGACCTTGAAAGTTTCTACAAAAATTAGAAGACTAGTATATAGTGGTTACTTTAGCTAAAACACGTTCAGGTGTATTTAGTAAATTAGTATTAGTAATCATGGCAAGTCGCAGTAGGAAACGTCTGCTGTCAAAGTCTATAAAATCGGGTTTTCCCAAACCATAAACATTTTTATGGAGATTTGTCAGAATAATTTATGTGCAGATAATTAAGCATATGTCTTGTTATGTTTAAATATAAATTACAAGTCAAAACAGTTTTATTGATGACAGCAGACTATGTTCAATCTATTAAATAAGTTTGTCATCATTCATGCCGCGTCTCTCTGGGGCTTTGTTAGGACAGGACACAGACTAGCAATACAGGCTTAGGCCTCAGTTGGTGAACTGGAACGTTTCAGGTTTTGTCTACCAAACTTTTGTTGTGTATAATCCTTTTCTCTCTATATATAACTCACACACACACACTGATCCACTGGCGCGGAAGAGAAAGTTGTCAAAGATCCTCTCATACTTACCCAACATTCACGATGTCGTCCTGACATCAGCAGTTGTTGTGAACAAACAACTACTTAGTGTTTACGGAGGAATGTAACGGCCCTCGTTACTGTCACGGTAACCGAACGGAAAACGGTAACGGAAAAGCAACAACAGCTCAAACTCACAATTGTTTCTTTGTCTCTGAACGGCTTGCTTTACGCCAGCAACTTCAAATCCGTTAAAACTCTCGTCTGACGAAGGGTTGACGGTTGGCGCATCCTCCCAGCACGTCTTTGACCATGACCTTGCTCCAAGGAACCAGGAGATGAAGCTAAAAGTTAAACGACTCTGAAACGGTCCTCGATCTCGCTTTGATTAGGTAGGAGAAGCTGCAACACCCAAACATTGCACAAGTCTTCACGATTACAAAGGGAGGAACATTTGCCGCAATGAACCTGGTGGACTGTGATGTCGACCTATTGATGGGAACATTTGTTTTTCTGTTTGTGTTGTGCCTCCCGTACTTTGCTGGTCTGTTGTTTGTTGGGTGTGCGCGCGAGGATGGGGGAGATTCAAGCGACCTTTCACCTGTTGACACATTGCAGGTTTTTTTTCTTTTTTACTCTTCGTCTCTTAAGTGAGCGCATATAAAACATTTTGCTAGTAATAATTTTATACCTAATAAATTTATTGTTTTGTACCGTTCATTTTGTTCTTTTTATTGCTGTGTGGACATCGTGTTGGTGGTCTGGAGAGAAAAGTTGTGGTGTGTGTAGAGGACCCTGATTATGATTCAGTCAGGTGGTTGTTGACAAGACTGTACTACAACCCAGGCTCTCTCCGACTGGACCTCATGTTCCGCTGCACAGCTTGTAATTGAAGATGAAGATGACCGGCACTGACTCACCTGTCACCTGTCCTAGTTGTGTGTCTTAAGTGTTTCTCCTCTTCTACTCTCAGTCTATCACGACGTCATCACCTCATGACACTAAACACATCACGTAGTTATATTTTCTCACAAAACGAGGTCCGTGTCTCTGTCTACACAACAACTAGTGTCAACATCAATATTATACGGTCTAAACCAGGGTTGCAAATCATAGCGCCCGCGTGCCCACTTTTTAACCAGACACAACATAATTTAATGTTAACATCATGATTCTGGCATAACCGCTATGTTGAGGAGGTTTTATATCCTGTCCAGTGCGGCCCTTACATCCAGATTGTGATTGTTGTGTGCACGCACTCTTTCTGTAAGTTCTAGAAAGTTTATTAAAAGATAGCTTTAAACCTAGTTCCCTTGTACTAATCATGCACAAGATAAGGCACAGCCATATGACAATACACGTCTACTAATGTTGACTTCAGTGGAAACAAGGCGGACAGTGTCTGACACAAAGTCACGACACCAGCGCCTCCCTAACGACTCTACACACGTGACGTCACTGATTGATGGCACAAACCTGATAGTCATCGACGAGGATAGACACTGATGAATGATCGCGATTGTTTGTTTGTGTAAATGCGTGTTCATAAGAGAGAAATAAACAGAGAGAGAGAGAGAAACGTGTTAAATGATTTTAAGGCAAAATTTGAATTCTTTCTCATCCAAAACAAACAAACTTTTAAGCTTGATTATTAAAACCAAAACAAAAAAAAAAAAAAAGCGACCGAGCCTCATCGCATTGAATGTCTTGGTAAAAGAAACGGTGGCATGTTGTTGAAGTTATCTTAGCTCATATCAGACTAATCGACAAAAGGTTTTCAGTGATTATCGTAGTCCAGCAAGACTGGCCCTTGATAGCTTGATATCATGTGTGATTACCGCCATCTCCCGTTCTCTTTTCATTTCAGAAAAAGTGCTTACATGCGCGTGCACACCTTTATCTCACCTAAGTGTCACGTGCATGTGTCGTGTGATTCTGTACCATCATGCATGCTACACCTGATACTGTAACATATCTCTCCACACTGATATCACTAGGGGGCGTCTTCACTCATTCCTGAAACTTAACAAGCGCAGGTAAGTTTTGTATGACTTTCACTTTTTGATTCTATCGACGTGAATGCTGCTTCATCTGTTTTTAATTTTACAGGTGACATCCCAAAGAAATATGTTTGACTGGCAGCATCAATAACCCTGAGACACCATATATGTTGAAACACGATGGTACAGTAGGCACCATCCAATAAGACTAACCAAAACTGTTAAATAGTCAACACTTCACTGAAAGAAAACAGTCCTTCACCACTGACTGATGATTTAGAAAAAAATGAACCAGTAAAACAATAGCAAAACAAAATAACAGCAAGAAAATAGCAAGTGTGAGAAATATGAGGAAGAGGGGAAGATCTGAGCAACCTTAAAAAAACAACTTACATCTAGATCATTCAAATACACACACCAACAACAACAACGACAACGACAACAACGACGACAACAACAACAACAACAACAACAACAACAACAACAACAACAACAGCGTGCATACAAACCACTGACAATTCATCTGTGATTTAGCAGCTGCACTGCAGATGGCACAACACATTCATATTCCTATTGAGTCTACACGCAGGCATGCTGTGTTTACTTGAACTTAATAACACAAATTCTCCCGTTAGCACCTGTTCAGGTATTGACAACATGCAGAATATGTTTATTCCACATTATTCATAGATGATAGCCACTTTAATGAACATGTTTTACTAGTTTGTAAACCAGTGGAAAACAAGCATTGCTTTGAGTTTGTTTATTGTAAGCACGAATCATTTAATCAGCTTTGGTCTGGACTTCTAAATCAAGAACTATTTGAGATGTTTAAGCAAAAAGATAAAAACACAGGACATTTTGATCCTGGTCCAGGCTAGAGAGAAAACAGTTATCACAGTGGCCTGAAGCCTTTGTCTCTACCTGTGACCAGTGAATGTAAAGACAGCAAATACAGTCGGTAGTCAGGTTGTGACCAGCTCCGTGACAGCTCTGGCTTTGAACTCCACTTGAACCTGACACATGTTGGTGAACATCTTGTTAGTCTCTGAGTTTAGTCTTTAGTCTTATATACGTGTTGTGCTGTCACACGGGTAGACTCTACACTGCTACCCATTCTTACATGTACTGAAGTAGTGTAATTGTAATATATTCGTTAGTAAACATGACAGACTGTAAAGGTGATGTTTACTTGATGTGTTTTCAGTGGGAAGACTGCTGCACACAAACAGTCACAAGAGAAGAAATGTCTTGTGTGCCGCGTACTTGTAACCAATAACAACGATGTGCAGAATGAAAAAGATGGCTTCCATGTCTGGAGCAGTGGCACAGACTACAGATGCTGCCTCCCACGAATGTAAACTTGTTTAGAAGACAACACTGTCAGCCATGGCCGGTCATCCGCAGTCTGCGACACAACAGGTGAGACAAAACCTTAATCATTTGAATACTGTCAGATAGAAGGGTGTGCAAATGATAGATAACAAAACATCTTAGAAAAGTTTAGCTTCTCTAGAAAATGTGGCTTGTTGTCAAAACCATAAAAAGTTCATTTAAAAAAAAACTAATTCATCAAGTTTTACTTTTTTGAACCAACGAGTTGGTGAAATGAGAGCATTCTGATGTAAACTTTAATCTTGGATGATGTGTTCACCTCCCACTGGTTTTCGATCTTGTCAACAAAACTTTTTGGACTTCCTGACCTTGGATAAAAGTCACAATTGTCCTGTGGAAGCCGGGGATCCTCTCCTATGTCGCTGACATCCGCTGTACACGGGAAGCTTGTGGATTTTTTTTTTCAATTTGCTCTCACGTTGTTTGTTCCGATTAAAAAGATCTTTGGTCCCAATAAGCGAATAATATCAGGCTTCTGCAATGGGATTCGTTTTGGTTCTTTAGGATTCGATCTGAATGCGTGGGGCAGACTGTATAATTATAGCTTCCCTTTCCACTTAGTTTTTTACCTTTAATTGTAACATATCGAGTATGGTTTAAGAAACGAATCAACGTGAATGAAGTATCGACTGTCTTTTTTTCAAATAAAATGTACGATGGTTTTATGAAAGGGAGCAATCGTAGCAGACGCCCAGACATTCTGGCTCCAGTGGGTTGAGGCCGCGTTCCCTGATCTCGACTCACGCGCCTACTTCCTGCCTCCTGTCTACTTCAACCGCGTGCCGATGACTAGACAGTCCGTTGGTGGTCAGGATGTTCTGGTCCTTCAGTCAGCACCTGGACAGGCCGGTCAGTCCAACCAGCCGGTCACAGCTTCATCTGCTGTTGCTCAGGCTCCCAGTCCTCAGCCTCCTCGAGTTCAGGACAGTGATGTCAGAGACGATGCCGCCATGCAGCGAGTTCTCAAGTGTCTGCAGAAAATGTCTGAACAGAATAAAGAAGTTTTGGTAGGACTTAGTCAGCTCGAGTTCAGACAATACTTGGGTGAACCTTGTTACGCTCCTGTGGCTGCCCAGCTACCCGTAGCTGTCAGTCTTCCGTCGTCATTTCCAAAAAATTGGAAAAATGGAGACTTTGATGTTCTTCTTATTCACCGACATCACGGGTTTGTCATCTGTGAAGTAAAAGCGTTTGGTGACAATATACATAAACTGAACATGTCACAGCAGGATATAGACAAAAACATTAAGAAGAAAGTGAGAGACGCCGTGTCACAGCTGGACAAGGCGGAGGCCATGTTGTCTCACCTGGTGTCCGACTTCGCTTCCGGTCTGCGCATCACTAAGACCATCGCCTTCCCCAACCTCACGGCTCGTCAGGTGCAACAGGCCATAGCCGGCGACACCCAAATGACTCAAGTAAACATATTTTTTTACATTTAAGTAAAACATATTTTAACTTTAACAAAGTATATACACACTGCTATGGTTGTTTTGGAAGTAATACCTTTACACAAGATGCAACAAATAATAACAATTACTATTTTACTGCAATATTATAAAATCTTTTGCTTAAACTTGAGAAATTTAAGAGAATATGTTCTTTTCATCGATCACGTGGTTATTTTACAGGACCTATGTCGGTGTCTGGGAACATCAGACCCCGCCGACCTCACTGGTCTGTGTCTGTGCTGTGACCAGTTGTCTGACCCCAAGACCCCGTGTGACGTCAGTAGTCACGTGCTGAGAGAAATCGAACACTGGTGGCAGCGACGTGTGGCTGGGGCTGGACCTGACAGTCACATGACCAGCGAACTGTACAAAACTCTGGTCGCCAGGTAAAGACAAGAATATGATAACACAAAGGAAACTTGTGTAAATATTTTGTTGCACCGGAGAAAACATCTGTTGTGATAAACTTACTGCCTTAGGTTTTTTTTTTTTTTTTTTTTTTTTTTTTTTTTTTTTTTTTTTTGTTAAATCTATTACTTTCCTCACTGTCTCAGTCATGGAGAAAGTCAGCAGTCATGCACTGAGGACTGATAACACTAGTTTGTAACAACTAAAATAAAACTTGTAATGTCTACAAAAAAAACCCTGAGGAAACTAGAAACCTATTTTACAGACATGCATGCAGTTTCTCTTCAAAAATAAAATTCTTTTCTCGCAGACACTTCTGTAGAAAATCTATCATGACAGTCATTTATGTAGAAAGTTTAAGGTAGCCGTCCCTTTAGTAGAAAATCGTGTTTTGAAGCCTCTGCCATCAGTCCTAAAGCTTCGAGATGAATGAACCCAAACGAAACAGAGTTGTCAGGGTTGCTGTCCCACTCGGAGCCCAGCAAGACCTCACGCACCAAAATAAATTGAAAATACATTTAGAAAACAAGATACACAAAACTGGGCAACAAAGATCGTCTTTAAAATGCAAGGTTCATTTTCACTACACGACACTACTGTCTTCCCACCTGATAATTAATATTCTGTCAAAGCAGTCACCAGAGGGAATGAAAAACAAATTGACGCAAATCTACCTAAACAGTTTTTTTATGTAAATAACTTACATTCTTCTAACTAGAGAGGTCATAATTTCACGAATCAAGTCTTGTCACTACTTCAGAACACGGTGAAAAACTGACTGGTTCCCATCCTGGTCAACGACACAAAACAGTTGCGAAATCACTCTTTGTAAACCCTGATCTCAAACTGTGTTACTGATGGAGTCTCTCAATGGCGCAGGTACATCAAAGTAAGCCTTTCACCCGCGCACCCCACCTACACACTTCACTGCATTCCTATCTTGTGACTACGTTTTTCCTTTCCCTTCAATTTTTAAAGAATAGACAAATTATTTTCGACAAATAGCAGGTTTTTCAAACCCACTTAGATGTCACAAGGGTACTTTGTCTAGGAAAGACAAAGATGACTATTGTACTATATTCTACTAGAGCAAAACAATGTGTCAGATGCATTTTGTTTTACCAGGTTCTGCGGTCCGGCGACAACAGTGAGTGTGCCATGCACATGTCCTCCACGTGTGAGTGTCAAGACCCTGGGTCAGGCCGTGTGGTGGACAGGAGAGTGCTATACTGCTGTAATCACACTCTTCCCGGAGCAAGTTCACCTGCTACACACGGCGCCTCCCACACTCTTTGTCACCGGACCGCCCGGTACAGGTAAAACTGTGGTGCTGCTGCTGATGGCCATACAGTGGCTGCGGTGTGGTCACCACGTCTACGTTGTCAGTACGTGGTGTGGGAGTCGTGCAGCGTGCAGCATGTTGTATCACCTGTTGCTGCAGACAGTAAAGACACAACAGTCAGCAGGTGTGTCACCCGGTCAGCCTCACCTCCTGCTGTATGATCTTGATGTCGGTAAAGACATGGAGAAGGCCGTCAACGACTTGTCACAGGCGGCGAGTGGAGGGTCGTTGTACGTCATCGCTGATGAAGTGAATGGGTGAGTTGAACAGAGTATGATACAGATAAAGGAAATACATTGCGTTCTATTCTAGTTAAAATTAATACAGGAAAGGTTTGAATAATGGAAGTTGGATGTGGACATCCTGATTGTGTATAGACATTAGTCATTAAGTGGCTGTGAATTCTGATTTTAATCGATTTACATTTATGATAACTTCATGCATTCAACAAGATTTTAAGGAATAGAAGACATTTGTTAGTTGAACGAGCAGGAAATTTAACCGTTTAAGACTCGTTGTTTGTGGCAGTGACTTGAAGACTTTCTTTGTCAAACTACTGACACAAGTTCCACATCTCCATCTGTGGGCGGCAAGTTGTTACCATGAAAGAGCACCTGTTGGTTGGCAAGTGGAATATTTAACCAGACCCCTCCGCTCTCCACCCGCCGTCGTCAGGGTGGTCGAACAGAGCGATATAATCACGAATAGTTTTGTCCGAGCTTACGGTGAGCGAGGTGTACCCGACCCCACAGACGGCCCACGAGTAAAATTCGTGCATCACCGAAGTCAGGGAGGTGCAGGTGACTGCACAAGGGGCTGGACAGGAAACTGTGTCACGTGCGGTCATAAGGTGGCTAACGTCCTTCACAGACTACGCGTTGGTAGTCCGGGTAGGTGTGGGTACTTGAGTTCACAGTTCATAGTATGATTGTTCCTAGGAAATATGTCACATCGCGTAGAAAAGGCCTCCCATCAAGGACACTAAATAACACAAATATGACAGAGTCGAGCGAACAAGAATGATTGTAATGTGAGATTTTACAATTATGTTATCATTTGTTTAATAATAATTTTGTGTGTTTGTGTTAATGTTAACAGAGAATGTAGTGACAGTTTCTACCACTAGCACTCCACCTCCACCCTGTCTTCAGTGGAAAGACGTGATAGTCTTGTACGGAGGCGTTGAAAGAAACAAGTCAGACATGGGTGTGGTGCTAGGGCTGAGAGAAGCTGGTATCCCTGTGTGGATAATGGAGGACGAGGACACGGAGGACGTAGCTGCAGCCCGCAGTGATGTGGTGTGGGTGACAACTGGAGATCGTGTTCTGGGCCTGGAGAGAAAGGTGGTCGTGTGTCTGGGTGCTGATGCTGACCTCTATGACCGACTTCATCTAATGTCTCGATGCACATCGCAGCTTGTAGTTGTCTCCCCATCGCGACCTGGCTCTGTGGCAGATGCACAACCTTCTACCAGTGCTACAGGTGATACTTGTTGCTCTGTATTTATATTTCTTTTGTTTGTCTTTCGTTCTCTTGATAAGCTGTTTATTGCTTTATTACTGTCCTGTGGTTGATCTCGTGTACCTATCTCGTATCCCAAGATGTGTTGATGCACTATGTGATTATTCTTCGAAATAATTTCATGCAGCTTGATAATTCCACAGTATTCATTGCGTACTGTTTGAATCGGACAAAATCAACCGAATTATTTAATTAGCTCTTACAGACCTCATCGTCTTTATCTCGTGGGCACTGTTACTAACCATTCCAACTCTAACTGTGCTTACAAGTTTAGTTCTACTAAAAACTCTGTTTAAATATGCTAAATCCAATCTCTTCTTTTCCATCGTCGGAGAATCTTTCCTCTTTGAACTATTCAATGTTTCCTCGGTCAAGCAAACTATTAGGCACACAAACAGTGTGGTGTGTATCGCCAACAATAACCTAGAGGGGATTATCCTCACTGACGGGCATTTAAATGTCTCCAGAATGTGAACGCCATCACCAAAGAAAGAAAAGCATCAGCCCTGTTCTTGTTGGTAAGGTAAATATAGCTTTTACTTTTTTTTATTAACACTAGTGTTGTATGTATTTTTGTCTTTAATTGATCATTCTAGTATACTCTAGTTTTTTTTAATTTTGTTTGGTTTTTTTTTTCTATTCAGTCATTTGAACCAAAGTGTTTAGCTCAACGTCTAATTTATTTTGCCGGCAATATCATTTGTGATAAAAAGTCGTCGTTTCGTTCATCATTGTCATGGTCAGAGAAGGTAGAGGACGTACGGGTTAGTGGCCCTGTGTTCTAACCCTTGTGGCGCATGGAGATCGTGGGTTCACGAATTTTCAGACCTCACGTGCCGTTCGGGCCATGCTGATCCCTGGTCCAGGTTGACAGGGGTAGGTATTTAAGCTCGACTGCAAACTGTTGGGTGGCTGCATCTGTCCTGGGACTCTGAACTGTTGCCGTGAGGACTCTGTTGCTGTGCGCCGGGCTCAAGGGAAGCTGAGGTGGAGCAGGCGTGAGGAAGGCGACCCGGGAACAGCAAGACGGTTGTCAAGCCAACGGACTCCACCACCAACTCGCTGGTGGCCATGGAGGACCTTGGAAGGGCCACCTACCTGCGTAGTAAGGGGAGTGACCGTCGGTGCGAGGACTAACGGTCAGCCAGTGTAGTGTTCACTTCTTTAGCTGAAGCCGTTAATTGTTCCGACCCGAGGACCACTGATGTAGCCTTAGTTTCTGGCTCTGCGTAAAACACAGACTCCCCTTCCGTAAATGGCTTCTCCCTTTTATTCTCCAGAAACACTCATTCTTTAATAAGAATTTTTTGTTTGAGCTTCAAAAATATTTATGTTTCTGTCCTTGGTGTAGATTCTGTAGTCTTCAGGGAACATTTTTGCTACTTTTTTTTTAACCGGTATCTCTTTTAGTCTTTTTCTTATTTTGTTTCCTCTAAAATCTGCACAACAATATGATTTAAACTGTTGCATAATTTTATTTCTTTTATTTCGTGAATTAATTGTTCTTTTTTCCTTTGTTCTTTACATACTGTAGGAGTAAGCAATAGTTATGTCCATGACTCCCATTAGAAGTACTTCATTAATTTAGTTAACAGCTACAATTTAGTTCAATTCGTTATTTAAATTGTATACTGGCACTGCATACGGCTTTTTACTATCAATACTGAACTGTTTAGTATCGATATAAGAATTATCCTTTAATATGGAAGTGTTACATTTACAGTGGGTAAAATCTGGTTTGAGACATTTGATATACGGCATAAAGTAATTATGTAGTATGAGGATTACTAAACTGATATCATGTCCAAAAACATTTTTTTTTTTTTTAGAAATGCAACTTCTAAGGACAAGCAATGCATTGAAATATCTCGTTTTGTGTGTCTATAAATCGTTCGACACTCACAGTTTCAAGATTTCTCTATCATGTTGTGACACAGAACAATGTTTCTGCTCATACAAAAATAGAGCTGGAGTCGTTTGCAATGGGACAGAAGGAAGAAAGTAGCCGCCATTTGAGGCCTTAAGGACATGCTCGTTTTAGTTATGGCACAAAACAAAGCAAACCAAACTATTTTTCACATCAAAGTATTTTCAAAAAAAGACTAGTTGAGTGCAAGACACCATATTTTTTTTTAATTTGGTTCAGTATCTTCACACCTACAAGCATCACCATGCACAGGAAGTAAACAACAGACACAAAAGAATAAAGTCAGGGTACGACAAACAGCTTAAAAAGCCTCAACCAGAGGGATTGCCGAGAATACATCCATTAACCATGTGACAATGATTTTGGCCTTTTCTGTACATGGTGATGTTTACAGGTGAATCTCATGACAACGATTTAAAACAAAACTAGCTCCCACCAAGGCCACTTAAAATAGTTCCACCCAGCAAGACACATTAAGTTCCGAATAGAACAGTTACTTACCATTTACCTATCGACATATGCACTTGTAACCATCCAACCCTCAGCGCTATCATGAGAGCTTATGTATGTAGTTTAAGTTACTGCTTCTGAATTTTTATCCGTTTACTGTGAGCGACCGAAAGTTTCAAAAACGATGATGATGAAAAATGTAAATGACAAATTTGAAGTATTTTAAGAATAAAGTAACTGTATTTTGTTACAGGGTTCCAACTTAGGAGAAGCCCAGTCCTTCTGGTTGCAATGGGTTGAAGCATCGTTTCCTAAACTCAACTCTACGGCCTATTTCTTGCCAGATTTCTACACCTTCAGTGTGCTCATACGGAGACATGAACTTGTTTTGGCTCGTCAGTCTTTGCCTGGACAGGGTGGTCAGGCTTGCAGTCCTCAGTATCCTCGAATGAACGACAACGACGATAAAGATGAATCCGTAAAAATGCGAGTTCTCATGTGCTTAGAGAGAATGTCTAACATAAAGAGTGTGGTTTTGGTAGGAATTAGTCACCCAAAGCTCACACAATACTTGGACGACCTTTGTCACCCTGTCGCGACATCCCAAAAACTTGTAGCCGGCTGTCTTCCTTTATTATGTATAGGTAACTGGAAACAAGAAGACTTTGATTTGCTTCTTCTTGACCGATACTTCGGTCTGGTTGTCCTTGGTGTGAAGACATTTGGAGAAAACCTGCAGACAATACAAATGTCACAGGAGATGATAGATAACCAAATAAGAGAGAAGCTGAAAGAGGCTGCTTCACATGTTGATAGGGTCGGGGCAAGGTTGTCTCACCTGGTGTCCGATGTTTGTCCCGGTCTGCGCATCACTAAGACCATCGTGCTCCCTCACCTCACAGCTCAACAGGTGCAACAGGCTGTAAATGGCGACACCCAAATAGCACAAGTAGGAATCTTAGTAAAACATTTATAACCATTCTACTTTTAACGGGTAATTTAAAAGTGTTGTTATGTCAGTCATAAGTTTATGAAATGTGTATCATTGTTGTGCCATTATAGTTTGTAAAATTATGTTTTAGTTAAAACAATGAAAATGTCAAAGAACGTTCCCTTTTAATAACTTGAATGTTTCACAGGACTTGTGTTGGTGTCTGGGGACAACAGATCCTGCAGCTATCAGTGAACTTTGCCTCTGTTCGGATCAGCTGTCTGACCCCAAGACCCCGTGGGACGTCACTAGTCACGTGCTGGAAGAACTCAGACACTGGTGGCAGCGACTTGTGGCTGGCGGCAGACTTGAAAGTCACATGACCAGTGACGTGTACAAAACTCTGGTCGCTAAGTAAGCATGAGAAATATAGGTGTGATTTAATAGTATACAAAGTTTACACTTTTTTGTGTAAAAATTAAAAAGGGCGTAGTTGTTAGTTGTGTGACTGAGATGGAGGGGACGAACAAACAAATAAACGGACGAATACTTTTTTATTGATTTGCCACGAGGGAAGTCACATGACTTTGTTACAATGGTATTCCATCAAATAAAAGCTTATCACATAAGTGGGTTACTGCGTTATAAATTATAACAAATATAAAGTGAAGTTCAGTCTTATCACATGAATAAAATGATATTTTATAGAGAAATGTTGTGTAACTAAACTTATGACACCAATAATTCATTATACCTAAAGTAAATCTGTCTAAGGTGTCTCTAAAACCTACCTATCTGAGTTTAAAAAGATATGGACTAATCAAGATAGCTGTATGAAGAGAAGAGTGTACAGAGAAACGTGAGCTACTGACAAGATTATCGTCCCAGTCCTGTTGATGGCAGTCTGTAAGCCATAGTTTGAACTCCCTGAAAATAGGTTGACACACGCAACCTCTCTTATTTTCCCCAACGATGCCAAAGTCAAATGTTTAGAGAGGCATCGTTCTTTTTCAGTTAAGTTGCTTTACTGTTTTAAAGTAACTTTTCGAACTTTACTAGTGTTTTCCTGAGTAGACAGTTCAAAAGCAGATGAGTTTTTCTAAGACAGTATGTAAACAATCTATTATGTGAAGCTAAGCTTAGAGTAAGGGTCAGGCCAGAATCCTGCAAAAATTTGAAATCACATCACAGATAATTAGGATTGGAAATCTGTAATTTCTGAATTTTGTATTTATCATAATAGACAGACTGACAGACAGCTGTAACTTGTTTACAAAAGTCATGTCTGCAGTGACAATAAATCCCAGATTCCTGATGGAGGACACCAAGGTGATTTTTGTTTTGCCCACCTTGCTGAAACTTGGTGGACAAACGAGTGAATATGGATTTCTTCTCGAACATAGGACTTCCGTGTTATCCTCGTTGAATTTAAGTTTGTTAGACACCATCCAGTCTTTGACTTCATGAATACAGACTTGTATGGTGCTGGTAGCAGTGTGAGACTCAGCCGGTGGAGTGGAGCTGTACAGCTGTGTATCATCAACAGATGATTGATGAGAAACCTTGTGAGACTGGATGCAAGATGAAAGTGACTACTGATTAGTCATCAGGTCAATGCATGACCCAGTCGCAGATGTGATCTCTTGTTGGCTGCAGGACGAGATGAAAAGTGTGCAGAGATTCTGACATTTGGACAGTTTCAGGATGAGACTTCTTGTCCAAATGCACATTAACATCTCCAAACAATACTTTAAGTCCATTGATTGCTTCGCTGTAAACCAACGGTTCATGAAAATCCGAGAGAAATGTAGAGTCTGAGTTTGTTTCTTGGGGCTCGGAGAGTATTCTAGATACAGAGCAGGTGCATCCAGCAATAAGGATCCAACGAAGAGAGTTCTGCAAAGTATTAAATACTTATGCTGGAACAAGAAAGCAAGAGTAAACAGGTATTTGGCAAGATGAGACGTATGGCAGCTATTTCTATACCTAACTGCTTATTATAAACCTGTACATTTATACAAACATAGTACATTGTAGGCTATTTGCTGCAGTGGCTTAGTAGTCAAACAGTTCAAGCAGTACACGGTGAAACACGTGATACCAGTTTACTTTGAGTTATTTTAAAAGTCAGAAACCTACCAACTCTCCTTTTGGCAACAGCGGCAAATGTATAGAGCAACAACAACAACAACAACAACAACAACAACAACAACAACAACAACAACAACAACAACAACAAAGTTAGTTTCGCAGGACTCATACCTCACCACAGACTAATGTTTGAAAACGTCTGTCTTAACTTCTATTTTAGTTGAATGTTTTACGATTCTATCAGGTTTTTGAAAATCATCTCAATCAAATATATTATTAAATTCCCTCCACAAGGTTCTGCGGTCCGGCGACAACAGTGAGTGTACCATGCACGTTTCCTCCACGTGTGAGTGTCAAGACCCTGGGTCAGGCCGTGTGGTGGACAGGAGAGTGCTATACTGCTGTAATCACACTCTTCCCGGAGCAAGTTCACCTGCTACACACGGCGCCTCCCACACTCTTTGTCACCGGACCGCCCGGTACAGGTAAAACTGTGGTGCTGCTGCTGATGGCCATACAGTGGCTGCGGTGTGGTCACCACGTCTACGTTGTCAGCAGTTGGCCGGCAAGTCTAGCAGCGTGCAGCATGTTGTATCACCTGTTGCTGCAGACAGTAAACACACAACAGTCAGCAGGTGTGTCCCCCGGTCAGCCTCACCTCTTACAGTACCATCTTGATGACGTTAAAGAGCTGCAGAGGGCCATCAACGATCTGTTACAGGCTGTGAAGGGAGGGTCGTTGTATGTCATCGCTGATGATGCAGAGAGTTATTACACGTGAGTTGTACAGCGTGTAATCAGTGATAAAAGATTACATGACATGCATTTATTTCATACTCAATTTTTAATGTTTAACAGGTGATAATCCATAAATACATGTGACAATTGACGGGGAAGTAGTAGAGTAAAAGTGGATGTATGGTACATGGGGTGCTACATAGATTGTGTAGGATTACGTGTCATTATTGTGACAGTCACTTAGGTTGATACTATACCCTGTTATTGTTCTAGTGGTAACGTCAACTACTTCTACGGTTTGTGTCATGCGCTGTTGAAACAAGTTCCTGGACTCCATCTTTGGGCGACAAGTTGTTTAGGAGGAACTTTTCCCAACGGCTGGGAAACCGAGCATTTAACCAGACCCCTCCGCTCTCCACCGGCCGTCATCAGGGAAGTGGAGCAGGACGAGCTGATCACTAAACATCGTCATATAGAACCATACAGTAAGCACAGTGTACCCGACCACCCAGACAACCCGCCAGTCACACGACTGTATCACCGAGGTCAGGGTCACTCGGGTCAATGGCCAGATGACTGTGTCACGTGCGGTCGTGAGGTGGCCAACGTCCTACACAGTCTCCGTGTTGGTGTTACGGGTAGGTGTGGGTATTGTGTAGTGTACCGCTGTATAGTTACACACTTACCTGTGAGATAAATTACTAACAAGTGAGAAACACTCTTTTAAAGACTACAGTTTGTTAGTGACGTGTGTCTGTCAGTTTAAGTCATCACCTAATAACATTGATGTTTATATATCAGTGTGTCATTGTGTACCCTTTGTCTTAGGGTTAAGGTTTAGGGTTAACTGTAACCCTAGCTTACAGAATGAGCTCCCTGTTGATGTTGACAGGGACTGGCACAACAACATCAGCAACAGTAGCAAGCGGTCTACAATGGAGAGACGTGCTGGTGTTGTACTGGGCTGATGCTAGAGACAACTCGGGTATGGTGGAGGGACTGCAACAAGCGGGTATCCCAGTGCGGGTGATGAAGGATGACAACATCGATGACGTGGCCACGGCCCGCAGTGACGTGGTGTGGGTGGCGAGTGGACAACGTGTCCGTGGTCTGGAGAGAAAAGTCGTTGTCAGTCTGAAGGATTCTGTTTATGTCTCTCAGCATTGGTCTGAGATACTGTTCGACCCTCTGTCTGCCCAACTTTACTCCATTTCTCGCTGTACGTCACAACTTGTGATCGTCTCCCCTGGCGACTAGTCACCTGGACGTGACGAACACTCACTCGTGTTATACTAGGTTGACGTAGGACGCCATTATATTTACAAAGATCACGACTTCCGGTCCGTGCCTCTGTTGACACAACCACTAGTCTCACTTGGCTGGCTTACACAACGAAAAGTTAAGACGAAGTTTATTTTCTAAATGTTTATTGCGAGCAATATGATTTGGAATCTTACACGTGGCGTAATGAACAATAAGTGTATAAATAATATATATGTATATTATTAGTCACACGACTTCAGACAAAGTCGTAGTAGAGCACAAACTGTTGGTCGTGTGACGTTTTGAGTAGGCAGTGGTGATAGACATGATGGCTATATGATGAAATATGGCAGGAAACAACGTGTCGCATGTAAGAGGAGTCTGCAATACGAATGATCTTAACGAAGAAGTTTTACTATAATACTTTTCAATATCAGCATTATTGTCTTCCAAACCCCTTTTCATAAAATGGTTTCCTCTGATTAAAGTTGAACTCTGATAAGCACCTCCCTTTCATAACAACTATTAAAACTTTCTGTAGTGACACTTTGGGCATTCGCTACGAGATCAGTTGAGACGAGAAGTTCAGATGCGATCTCCTTTTTGCTGGAACTGTTAATGTAAGTGAGTCAGTCATCAAACCATTCCTTTTTGACCGTTGGTCTGCTTTCAGAACAATTTTTCAAAACTTTTTTCACCGCTGGATAACCCTGACTTTAGCACTGTTAACTATTTCATCATATTAATGTTATATTTCTTTACATCGAAATCTGACAGTTTCTATAGGCTCACAGCATTTCTTTTACCATCTCTCTGTTTAGTGTGCTCTGGTTTCCTTGACAGTTATTTAATGTGCAGTTTACATTGTCTTTTCTTCTCGCCTTACAATATTCATAACTATAGTATTCACTTCTACAGTGATTATCATATGTACAAGATGTGAGTGAACACATCAACATCTAAGTTGTTATATACAATAAATCAACTATTGAAACAAAGAATCATCGTTCTTAACTTTATGCATGTGTGACTATATTCCTGTTTCTTTGTCTTTGTGTACCAAGCATGGGGTGAGAAGTGTTCACAACACCGACAGGTCACAAATTTGTGGATGTGGTAAACACTTTGCTAATTTACCTGGGAAATATACGGAATTTACCAAGTACACCTATTCAGTCTCGAAAATCCCAGTGGATACGATCCTTCTACCAGTAAAACTCGGACTTTTGAGCCCGGTCTTGGTAAACAGTCTCCAGAAAAAGTCAAACATAGCGAGTAGCTGTGTGATCCACTGTGTTTTTCTACTCTACTTCACACCACTGTTAGACAGGTGCGGCCATGTGGAACTAAACCCGGGTCAAATGGATGAACCTACCCTCAACGGATTCATGGAAAGAATGGAGAAGAAAAATGGAAGAACAACTCATGATTCTGTCAGACGAGAAGATCCTCAACACGGGTACCCCTCAGGGATAGGTGCTGTTCCTCGATACTATTTCCTGTAAACACAAATGATATTAATATTAACTGCTATTCTCAAACGTGTCAAGTATGCAGATGACATGGCCTGGTGGCCTGCCTCAGAGACCATCAGTCCCTGTCACAGTACCTGGCCTGAGTGTGGGAGACTACAGGACTGGTTTGATCCTGGAACTAACTGTTGGGAAAACAGATGAGATTGCCTTTGGGAGAGAACACGATGGAAGAACTAGCAGTACCTCTCTCTTCCCACCAACACAAAAGGTCCAGCAAAGACTTTTGTACCTTTTGAGGAAACTCCGCAGCCTCAATGTCATCTCTGAGGAGCTGGAGACTGTTTACAGGTCTCTTGTTGACAGCATCCTCGCATTAACATCGCCGCCTCGTATGGTCACCTCCTCGTCAAAAACGAGGCAAATAAAATTATTGGTACATCACAGCTGCCACCTTCTGACTTGTACCTTCATGCAATCCGAATGATGACATCCAACACCATCTCAGACCAAACTCACCCTCACCATCTCAACTGTCAGCTGCTGCCAGAAGCCATCTTCATCCTAGATAAAAGGCGTCTGTCATGTTAACTAGCTTCCTTCTTAAGAGGCTCACATGTGAGAAGGTAGTGTGTGTGTGTGTGTTGAATGTCTTGTATGGTTATGTATGTCTGCCCATTTTGTTGTATACATGTATATATTTTCATATGCTGTTTTTATTTGTGGTTGGGTTTTTGAAAAAAAAGAAGAAAAAATTGTCATGGACTTCCTCGAACAGACAATAAAGTTTGATTTGATGATCCCTCTCCTTGTGTTGTTGACAGGCTGCTGGCCTAACATCTCCTACATTCTATGGGCAGGGACCGTCCGGGCTGCTGACCCTATACGACCCGTAAACTGTTTAAAACCGTTTCGCAAAGGAAACTGTAGATTATTGAATCTGTAACCTTTTTAATAGCAATATCAATTGATATTAAGTCAATCAACTCAATAATTGTTGATGAAAAACAAGGAACGTTAATTATCGGACAGACAGGACGTACAAATGCCCTTCATGACGGACAGACACGTGTGTTTATCATCGGCAACACGCCGACAATGTTTGAGAATTATGTTTACATGTGACTGTCACCACACACCAGTGAATTATGTTGTGTAACACATATCTGTTTATCTTGTACAGCTTACAGTGAGTATTCATAAATTGATTCACTAATTATTGCTTTGTAATAGCCTCGATTCATTGTTATAGAATCAAACGATGAGAATAATGTTTTATGATTGCTATGCATCCGTCATGCTGACATCGCCGCTGTTCTCTCTCTCAGTATCAATCCACGCCATCATGTCGCACGTGTTGGCTCTTGTTGCTAATCCGGGTATCTTGGGCTTTCCTTATTTGCAATATCCTGATACTCTTAGTTATTATTTTGTTCATCTTTGCATTTTTTTTTATTTGTTTTTATTCATGATTAGTAATGTTGTTTATTCTTTCTTAGTTCATATGTTATTCGTTTGTTTTCCTGTCCCTCGTATGCTCTCCGCGCCTTGTTCTTGTTCATATGTTCTTAGACGCTAAGGAGTGTAAGTAAAGACACACATACATATATACTGTATACTTTTTTTGGACCCAAATGTTTATATTAGGTCAGTTAGTCCCCGAGATATACCATAGATAGTATATCACACGATTCACACCCCAAGAATACATGGTGAATGTTGCATTATTTATGTTGTGTTCTCCACATCAAGTAAGCAACTAAGGACTGCTCTGTTCAATACCAATACTTTATTTAATGCCACCTTTGAACAACCAATACAAAGGTCACCACAAGGCTGCATTGAATCTGAATGTTCTGTATTATCATCGCATTACGCGCTGTTGCAGTAGCTTCTGCATAAACTCCATGGTCAGCAGCAATGCAGGTCATAGGTCAACGCCATTGGCTCTGCTTCTTCGACTTGTTATCGCGCGTCATAGCAGCTGCTATCAGGACGCCTGCGAGAGCAGCTGTGGCACCAATGGCAGCTGTCTTCACCCAAAAGTCCACCTGGTCACTGCTGGCCTCTCCATAGCGACACCAGGTGGCGAAGTGCTCGCAGTTCTTCCTGAGGACATTGTAGCCAACCTCGTTCAGTCTAGTCCAGGCTTTCTGTACGATCTCTCGGGGAGACCGTGGGCTGCGAAAAGACATTTTTATTATTTGATTAAAGTTTATGTTAATATGTAATGGAATTATTTCGTTAGTTTTCTTGTTTGTTTTCTTGTTCGTTTAGTTGTTTTGTTTTTTCTTCGTCAAGTTAATCCATCAGCGAATCTGTATTTAATAGATCGTCGCTCTTTAAAGTTTAAACTAATGGACAAAAAACTGAGAGGTTCGGAAGTTAATTCTTTAACAACTTTCTATTTTACTATATTTCAGACTCAAACAGCATACTTCAGTGAGAAAAATACTGGGTCTGTGAGACCTAGAGCCAGAAGTTAATAATTGTGAACTCCGTGCACATAATGAGATGTGGTCTAACTTTTAAAATATGCCTGCAAAAATAAATAAAGTAGTCATACCATACAATGCAATCGTAAAAGATGATAAAAGCTGATGTGTTGAAAACCTGATGATTGATAGTATGTTATAAGAAAGTAAAAGAGGCCGCACACCTGTCAAGGTTCCGAAGGAGGAAATATTAAAAATGTCACGATGAGAAAATCTAGAATGATGCAGGTTAAGAGATTAAGTTGATTATTTGAATATTTGTTCCTCATAAATAGCAATAGACGCAAGAAAACGCAAGTATAATTAGAACACTTCTGTAGGAATACAAGACATAAAACAAATAGTAAGAGACAGAAGGCTTGTTTAATGTTAGAAATCTCACCGCTTTTCTCCATCCAAACTGTTATTGCGTTTTGCCTTGTCCCTTCCAGCAACTTCCAGGAAGTTGTCAACGCGGACAGTCGCCTTGCTGTAGCACTCTCCACTGAAACTAGTCAGGTAAGTAAAGTTCACCTGTGCATTGAGTCCGTCATTGCTCTCTCCTGCCAGGTGAATGACCTGTTCGTTACCTGGAAATCATGGTGAATAACTCTTAACAGTTTTCTTTTTTCATTTAAAGCTTCTATGACTGGGTGTACAAGTGTGTAGAGGAACATAAACACAAAACAGAGTTCCCTTGTGTTTAAATCGTCATCACTGTCGTCTGTTAACATCTTTCCTTTTCGTTCAATGCTCAGTGTACCGGACAGCTTCTCTCAAATACTTATTATTTAACGAATCGGCTCCTCATCCACTTAGGCCCCTGCATTTCCGCTGACCAGTCTGAAGCCCAGTTCAAGGATACAATATATGTAAAAATCATTTCATTGACCGTTAGAAATTAATGTATATTTTATGCGTTTGTTTCCCCGCATTGATGACCAAAATTATTGAAAGCTTCGTAAACTGCGAAATAAATAGATAAATAAAAAAAATGATATAGACTGATAGAGCTATTAAAAGTTACTTTTTCTAAGGTGTGTTCAATTCATATATTGTCTATCACTCACCTATATACACAGCCCAGTGTGAATAAAGACCACGAGGAAACTCGATTAAGTCGCCTTCTCTGAGAGATTTCAGCAATGTCCTGTTGTGCATATTGACCTCCATGGTCGCCATGTTTCGACTAACTTGTGGTCAGTACACTACAGTGACGTCACTGTTGACTTCACCTGCACACACATACACAGACACACACATAGACAAACACACAACACGTATGTCACGAGGATGCTGTCCTATAACACTGTGTCCACATCAGACAGAACACTCACACATGGGTTGGGACAGGACTTCACTCAGTGTACAGTGTACAGTGTACGTGTACAGCTCCAGTGGAGCGGCAAATGCCCTACCCCCACCCCACCTGTATTTGATGTCTAGGATGTCGAAAACACATCAGACAATAATCGCATACACGTACTTACAAATAGTAAGCAGCCTCGGTGACAGCAAAGACAGCCTCACACAAGTCCACCTGGCCTGTGAACAAAAGCCTGTAGCACTGCTTGGCAAATGTGTAATATGGACAGAACATGAAGTCCCTGTCTGTCCCCTCAGTCGGAGCTCACCTCATAGATAAGGACTGTTACACAATGCAACCTCAAGGTCTTCACCTGAACCTGTAGCACGGTTTCCTAGAATTTGCACACCTGTGCACGGTTTATAGATAGCATTGCTATCACACACACAAACTGTCCGTGCTGTGTTTTTTATTTCCTTGCTGACTCCTGTCCTGATTATTTCTCTGAACTTCCCTGACATCCCAGCTACACAACTCCGCTCATCGTCTAACGACCGTCTCCAGACACTAGAACCGTATCCGATGTTAGCAAAAGATGTAATTGTTTGTAGTAGACATACAATTCAACAAATCCTGATATCCCATGTTCATCCTGTCTTTTGCAGATAGCGTTGCATTAATTTCGAACAATTACTGGTCTGCAGAATCAGCTTAATGTGTGAAGGGATAATCATCTAAGTTAGTTTAGTAGTTTAGCTAAGCTTCTATCATTGTAGTATTTCAAAAATGGTGGTTTATTTGTTCCCGAATAAAAACGGTTACTGGAGGTATATGTCTTAATATATCTCTTGTAACTATGTAAAACATATTTAGGCATCTTTATGTCCTCTCGTCTGTCTTTGTCTCAACGTGTAGTTTAAATCTTTAGGGCGTTGTTATCAGTTGGTGAATATGTGCCTGGTGTTTTCTAGATATGTTTGCCATGATGACGTATGCAGAAGAATAAAGAGATGATGTTGCCAATCTCAACCAATAGAAACCTTTCTGCTCAGGGCCGCCAAGAGCCTAGAGCCATGCCAGGAGCAGCAAAGACTCACGGACTGACCGAAGCCAGGACTGGTAGGAGCCACAGTGTGTAGCTCGCCATGGAAACAGTAAATCAGTCTGGTTACACAAATGTAAAGTTACAGGTATGTCAATGTGGGGAGCACAGTGAGTAGGGGATATGGGACCGCCTCACAGTGTGATCACGTGGCTTCACAGATCAACTCGAACACTGCGATAAGACGACTCGACCCCTGTCTACACGTAGCTGTCTATTTGGTATGTAGTTGAATGAGAAGGGACATGGAGGGCGGATGTGAAGTGCTTAGTGTGGGTGTTAGTGTCCCAGCATCGCATCGCTATTACCGGTTGTGAAGCGCGTTCGGTCGCGGAAAGAGCCCATGTGTAGCTCGCTCCCAAGCTCCACTGCTCGCTACACACGGGTATATCCGAGAGTTCCCACTTCTTCGCGCAACGCGGTCACCGAGACAAGCGCAAACGGAGAGGCAAACAGATGCTATAAAACAAAGTAACACAAAATCATAACATATTTACATTTTGTTTTCATATTTACATCTTGTGATCATCTTCTGCGAACACTTCCCAGATAGCATGAAAACATTTTAAAAACGTTTTAAAAACGTTTACATGGTTGTAATAAGGTTTACGTTTTAGATAAAACGTTTTAAAAACATTTTAAAAACATTTACCAAAAAAACATTTTTAAGTAAAACATTTTAAAAACAGTTTTAAAATGTTTGAAAATAAAACATTTAAAACAAAAATGTTAAATAAATGTTTTATAAACGTTTACAATGTTAACCTTTATGGCTGCGCGTCATGACGTAATTTTGTAAAAGACGTCACTATTTGATTCGCCGGCTTTCGCTTCTCCTATGGAATTTTAGAGCCAGTCCACGGTGTAGATACTGAAAATTCTCACCAAAAAGCTTTTTTAAAGACTTTGTTATATTTGTCTTATGACTAGGTTTGATA
>SRHC01000135.1:215124-251122 GCA_004794325.1 Pomacea maculata | reverse complement strand
CCTATCCCAAAGACTCTGTCGTCCCTTATTCCAACAAACCCAAAGTCCGAAGAGGATCTCGACCCCTTGTCTGATACACACTCAGATGATCCAGGCGTTCCTGTTGACAATCCAGAGCCATGTCCAGGAGCCGCAGCCAGGAAGGTGCCAGCGTCCAAAGTCATCGCTCCTCCAGATCAGCCTGTCAAGACGACCAAGAGTGGTCGCACCATCAAGATCCCACAGAGACTTGACTTGTAAATGATTGACTCGAATCAAAAGCACATAGACTTGAATAGGAAATTCAAGAATATTAAAATTAATGTTAATTAAGTTATATTGAAACAATGTCCATTTTAAAGAAAGGGAGATGTAACATAAGGCAAGAGTTGGCCTTATTCCCAAACTGTACAAATCAGTATAAGGTTTAGTTCGGGGAGAGATTCAAATATACTTGGGCGGGAGCCGACATGAAGCTGTCTCTTGTGTGTTTTCTAACTGGACAGTTTAATGAGTGCCACCTCTAATACCCACAAACCAATAACACAACAGTAATCACTAACAACATCAGTAACAATAAATAGAACTAAAAATGTTCTCTCCATCTCCTGCTAAAATGCTGAGTATAATCGTGGCTAACACTAACGGCAAGAACGAAGCAGAGATGTACACGAACGGAGGAGGTGAACAGCTGTAATTACTTGTGAGCCACCCTCTCCAACAAAGATGGCAGCTCAAGGCACATCTTAAAAGGTGACAACAGTAGCGATATGACTGGACAGCATCAGGCTGTACAAGTCCCTCTAAGTCCCTTCTTGTTGTACAAGTCCCTCGTAGTCCCATCTTCTTGTACGCAGGTGAGAGGTGAACTCTGCTTGCCGACACAGACAGGAGAATACAGGCATTTGATTGCCTGAGGAGGTTTCTCCAAATGTCCAACAGGGGGTGCAAACCCAATTACTTTGTACGGAACATGGTCGCCATTGTTTGTTGGACACCAAGAACCCTTTTCGTAAGAGTGAAGGGAGCAAACCTGCTTCGGCCACGTGAAGCGGCACCGCATTCTGTCTAAATGCCATCCTTTCGGTTACTCTTGAGGAGAATATCAATGCTGAAGTGAACAGCAAACAGGCTGGCTAGCGTGAAGGAGTAGACTGGTCAGTGCATGGAGAACCTGCTGACCACCGCTCCAGCTGGACCTAAGAGGCGACATCCGTCAACCGCTGCATCCATCCCCTAACGACTAGCACTAACGGACCAGCAGAGCCGCTAATGGTACCGGTCAATGGATTATGTCTATATATATATGTGTGTGTGTAGTGTGTATATATCTTAATTATTATTTGAAGTTTGCTAGCAATGATCTGCATACTGCATGTGAATGTTTCCGGTGCGCAGCTCCTGTATGCGGCGATCAGCTGCTTCCTTCCATCGGACATCATCGACGAGCTCCTGTAGCGACGTGTCGTCCAGCAAAAAGTCTACGCCAGGCTCCTGCACCTGGAAATGTAGTTGTGCTGAAGACAAGGCTGAAACATTTTAAACAGAGAGCTTGGGTGATATGTGATACTTCTGAAAGGTAAAAGGAAGGGGGGAAAAAAGGTGAAATTCTTCTTTCTGTCAAGGGAAAGTAGAAAAATCTAAAATATTTTATGGTGTGTACAGGCCTGAGGGGCACAGCTGTACTCTTTGTCATTATCTCTTTGTAATAACCCAAACCTCTGTCAGGGGTTCTGAAGTATCCAGTCATCTGGAACCAACCATCTGCAGCCCTCACCATGCTGTGGTCGATAACAAAGAGACGCTCAGTCGTACCTACGAAGAAAAGAACAGGAATAAACAAAAGGAATGGGTGTGTTCCACCAGACATACAGACAGCTCTACTTTTGTCCCTCTGCTTACGTGGGCACGATTATCTGTTCTTACTAAACTTACTAAAATCTACCGAGACCTTTCAATCCTCCCTGTGTTTGGGACAAATGAGCGTTTGACCCTTGCGCTTCCGAACTTTTTTTTTTGTGTTATGGGGGAGGGGACAATGACAGACGAGCGACCTCATGCATCCATGTGTGAACAGCCGGATGCACCTCCCAGAATAATAAACCTCCACCTTGATCATTTTGTTTGTTCAGTCATTGTCTTCAAAATAAAAGTCTACACCAATAGCAAGTAAATGAAGCGTCACGTGACACACTTACTTGCGTCACTGAAGAGAAAGAGGACGGCGGCGCGGTACACCTGGAACACCTTGCTCGGCTTGTCGTTGAGCTGCTTGACCCAGGCGGTCAGTGTGTACGCTCGTCCCCTCTGCAGCATCACCTGCTGGGTGGGGCCTTGCCAGGCGGCTGTCCTGGTCACAACAACAACAATCAACAAACAGCTGCCACGTCACAGACTAGTAGAACACTGTAGAACATGGATTAAGATGCAAAAAGCTTGTTTTCTGTGTGTATCTTTGATCTCCCTCCGTATATCTTTACAATGTATGTGTGTGTGGGAGTGAATAAGTGAAGGGGACAAACAAAAATACGGAGATGTAAAGTCAGAAAAAGATTGATAGCTGGTTTCCTCTGTCTTAGGAACCACCTACCTGCCCGAAGATTTGAAAGCATATTCACCAGAGTGCGCGTCATTCGTCAAAGAAAGCGTGAAACCTACGGCCTCCCAGTGACCATCTAGAGGAGACTCAAACCCAGGGTTGAGGAGAAGGTTTTGCTGGGCTGTCACCCAGCAACATAGGAATGTTATGTATAAAGCCCACAGAGGCCACATCTCCAGTGACTTGCTGTTTAGTCAAGGAGATGCATACTAATATTTCGGTGCATGTAGGTCCGTGGTTTGGGGATTTGGATAAAGTTTAGGGCAGAGCTCCAAAGATAAGCGCCTTATCGCTGTCTCCGTGAGCGAGACTCCAACTGGAGCCCCGGAAAAAGTCATCGTTATTGTGATTTGGATAGAGGACATCTCATGTCCACACACAACACGACCACAATCTCCAGCCTAAACATCAACATATCATACAAGCATACACGTCCATAGAAAATACAGTTCCAAGCAGCACATCCAACAGACCGTGTCAGTCGGATGACGAATGACCCCATCACAAAAGTTCATTGATGAACAAAGGTCAAGCAGACATGAAGGCCATAGAACTTCGCCAGTCGTGAAGTCTGCATGTGGACAAAGAACTGAAGCCACCGACATGGAGGAGACACCACACCCCACACGCACAATGGCAGGCCAGTCAAAACAAAAAACAAACAACAACACACACATAGGTCCAACACGATGATAAGATAAAACCAATATACCACAGAGCTCTGCCCTCTCTAGTGACATCACTTTTGTAAAACAAAAAACGAAGACCTGACAGTATAGGATAATCTGAGGCGTGGCATCGTACGATCATTGTTTTATCGGACACTTTGACCTCTGGTGCTTTCTGTGCACTTGCACGTGACGTTCATGCTGAGCAACACCCGACCTCGTCAAGTGACGTCACTGTCACACAGCCACAACCAACACCAAGACACAACCGTCAACCAGCACTCGGACACACTCGTTTCATCAGTTAATTGTTAGTTGACATGTGACACACCTAGTGACAGCCGACAAATGTCCACCACTGCCATCCTTTAATTAACAATTAAATATTCACAACGAATGCTACATGCGCAACACACAAAAGTTATCTGCAACGGATAGAGACACACAGGGAAGATTTACACTACAGATAGCCACTAAAACACGTAGAAAAAACAAACATAAAACTAATAGAAAACAAACAAACACATGTACTTTAAAGGGTTCTACAGCGAACGGCAAACTGACATTTGGAAGACTAGCAACAGTTGAAAAAATACTTCATTCAGTCTCTCCGTTCCATGAAACCTTTTGTTCCTCGCGAAACTGTTTCTGTTCTCGTGTGTCTGCTTCTCTCTTTACCTCATTGTCTTCATGCTACCGACCACACAACCTCTCATACCTCAGCTCTCATACAAGCTCTCGTAATCAGACACCTATAGCAGTGTGTGTAATAAGGTAAGGAATGACTAGTAGTGTGGATGATAATAAGCAATGAATGACCGTAGTAGTGTATGTCTGGGTTTTCCAGTGACTGATAAGGCCGGGGCCAGGGCCGGTGTAAGCAGGAGCTGATACAGCCGGTACGTCATTTCCGGGTGTGTCCCTGCCAGCTCAGTGGTGTTTCCTGAAGGAGTGTCCGCAACACGGTTGGCACTCGTGTACTGACTACAGCCCACAGCAATTACAATATTTACAGCAAAAATCTTGTTTTACTTTAACACATCATGAAGCTTCGTGAAGCCATGGTGTGATACGTGCAGAAAGATTTCTTCACAGCTACTTGGTTGTTCAGTGGAGGGGGACATGTCTATCGTGTGGGTACTCAATGGAGAGTGATGTGTCGTTCATGCACGGGTCATTTTCGTCTGGATGTTCGTGGTCTTTCACCATTTAAACGACCTCAGGACAAGTCCATTCCAGCCAACCAGACGGTCATCCGGCAGCCAATGTGTTGCCCGGATCAGAGACATAGTGACTAACAGTTGACAAGGAAAGCACAATTTATGAATGAAAATGCGAAGAATTCCTTGTGAAACACGTGCATATTATTACACAATATCACACATTTAAAGAGTTTTTGCTGAGAATCGATAACACATAATACAGCAATAAAGAATGTGAAAAAGAAAACCACAAGTGGAACAGTGTAAAAATGACAAAATGAAGACAAGGACAATAGTCAGGACATGGCCCGCCGCCTAACTCGGGTACACATCTTATCTCGGGTGATAACACAGTGGCCTTCTGGGTCATTGCACAAGCTCTGGTGTACAGGTCGGTCGTCCAGCTCACATCGCCTTTTTCTTCTTGTTGGGAGAACCAAACATGTCATCGTCCTTTGCCGACAGCGTTAACATCACCCACTACATCACATATGCCATCGCACCGTCGGTGAGTCGAGGATGTTGTAATGTTTTGTTGATGGCAGTGTGTTGACAGGACGATACCCAGGTGTACAGTGGCACCGTGCCAAGCCTGGTTGTATTGAGAGAGACACTATCATAGGAAGACACTGTGGTGTGTCACGACCCACACCTCATCTACTGAGCACATCGTGGATAACAATTGAAAGGCTTTCAAGTCGCACAACAGCTAGTTAGCCAGTCACTAAATAAACCTGAAGTTAGGATTGTTTACAGGTAAAAATCAGTCACAGACCATGATTATGAACCACAATTATCACAGAGGAAAGTGTGTGTAAAAAGTTTCTTGTTATCTGGATACAAAACTCAGAAAATAGTAGCGGTGGAAATTATTTAAACCAGTGATGCATGTGAAACATGTGATTCAAATGAGCTGTGAGAGAGAATTTCAACAACTTCCGGAAGTTAAAGGAAAAGGCAAGTGAAACTACAGGTTGGGTTTAAATGACATATTCGGATGTTCTGAATCCTTTCTCATTAAAAAATTCTGGTTGTAAAATCACAAACGATTGTATTCAATGGCGTCTAATAGACGTGTGTGGTGGTACAAGGAGACCCGTATGTTGTCGAGTGATGTCACACAATGCGGCTATGCGGTGTCTCTTCGGTCGGTTGGTCGAAACACTAGCATCATGGGACTCGGGTAACAGCTCAGTGAAGTGGAAAATAGCTGCGCCACAGAGTTGCCTCTCTTGTCACGTGGTCTCCTACGTCATAAATTTCTGTCGCATAATTGGTTTCCTCGCAAAAGAGTTTCCTTGTTACCGTGGAGAACTTGTTGTAGGCATGGATATGAGTGAACTGTTTGTTCCAAACCACAAATGTCAGGTAGAAAGGATACAAAACGTCACTTCCGTCACAGCCCAGCGTGACATTTGCCTCAAAGCACTTCACAACAATCACCAACATCAGAGGGAGGAAAGCACAATGTGCTGACATAGGACAGACTCTGGAGAAAAATTGACTTGATATGTTTTATCATTTATTACTTAATACAAGATCAAAAAGGAAAGATTCGTTTCACAACCAGTATGACGGAAGAAGGGTAAACATATGTTTATGTAGATGACAAAATTCTCCGAGTATCGCAATCTTTCTTTCTTTGGTGTTATGAGCATAATATGTAGAAAAAACACTTTCATACTGTTCACATTTTGTGTGCAGTTTAATGATAATGATGTTTTCTGCTTTGTTTCAGGTGATCATTCTAACTCTGCTGGCTTTTCTGCAAAATCGTCGACAACCAAACAAATGCGGATACCACAAACCTTCACTAGTAGTGTCAGTATTGTTGCTGAGGTTTAAACCCTTGCTGTTTGTTCCTAATGTTCGAGCATCTTTCTCACTCAGAAGTCAAACTCTCGAAAATATGTTGCACGAGCTGGGCGTTATTCGCCGAGGGCATGGAGTGCATGGAGTGTATGGACAAGCACAAGGAATGTAGAACATACTGAACACGAGACTGACAAGTGCTAGTAGACGATTTATATATACTGCGCTAGAACCTAAAACATCTTTAGTTTATCTTTGACTACTAATATGAAGCGCTCTGCCGGTGATTCTTGAGGCAGCCAGCCATCAACCAGTGATATCTACTCGTCTTTCTTTCTTCCTTTCTTTCCTTCTTTCTTTCTGCAGCCAATTAGTCACAACATTATGTCTCCATGCTAAGAAGTAGATGTCAGCATCTTTTTGAGAGAGTTTCTTTCCAAACATCTTCCTGTCTGCTGCAGACCGATGAGGTTTCTGGATGGCTACGAGGACAGGTGGGCCTACGCCTTGTCGTTCGGCGCCATCACCGGGGTGTTGATCAGCGTCTTCATGAACTCCTTCATCTCGTCCTCGGGCGAGGTGTCCAGCGACAGCACCAACATGTTCTGTGGGCAGAGTAACAGCACCCTGTGCCGAGAGATCTGGGCTAAAAGTGAGAGTTTGTGTAGTTTTTACATCACTGTATTGCCAGGAGGTCTGGACTAACAGGGAGGGTCGGTGTAGTTTTTACATCCCCATGTTGCCAGGAAGTTTGGGATAAGAGTGTCATGGAAGACTTTACATTACTGTGTTGCAAGGAAAGCTGGGATCGGCATTGTTTACTGATGTACTTCCTTGTAAACATTTAGTTGAGTCTTCAAGTGCTCAGTCTTTATTATTAAGACTGTGAGAATGTCACTGAGCTTACTAGCTTGAATGACCGTGATTTCAGTGTATTTCTTGAAATCCGTGCATTTACAAGTATTATGACCAGAAATGAAATGGCAATGTCTTGCCCAAAGCTCACATTTAGAGACGCTGGCCGTTCGAACACATGTCCTACTGTAAACCTTCAGGCGCCTTATCATCGTTCGGTTTCGATCAGAGACTCCAAGAGCCGAGCAACAGTGGAATGAAATCAATGAGCATCAACAGACACGTGTTTCCATTGTGAGCATCTCTAGCAAAGCGTGACATTAGCATCAAGTTCAAATATTGCTGTGACCCAAAATATTAATGGATTCTCTAGTGCACAGGTTAGTGTGGTTATTTGCTAGAACATGGCGAGGGCTTGTGTCTAGAGAATTAATCCAATTTTTACCTATTGACTGTGACCCTCACCCAGGGTACCTTTATTTGCCGTATTCTGTTGCAGGGAGAGCTAGAAAAGTAGTAAGTCGACTCGAGACATCCTCACACGGACCTCGATATTATTCAAGGGTTTCAACTACAAATAGTTTCTGACTGACCAGTCACAACTGTACCTGACAGTTGACAAGACTGTATAATGATTCCTGACTTTCTCGTGCCTTGTCGCACTCCTGCTGCAGCTGCAGTGAGATGTTGACATGTCGCTCTGTTGTAGCTGCTGCAGGTTCAGTGAGATGTTGACGTGTCGCTGTGTGTCGCAGCACTCCTGCTGCAGGTGCAGTGAGATGTTGACGTGTCGCTCTGTGTGTTGCAGCACTCCTGCTGCAGGTGCAGTGAGATGTTGACGTGTCGCTCTGTGTGTCGCAGCACTCCTGCTGCAGGTGCAGTGAGATGTTGACGTGTCGCTCTGTGTGTTGCAGCACTCCTGCTGCAGGCGCAGGCGCTGGTGGCTAGCCTGGTGTGCGCGCCGCACTTCGCCTGCATCACCACATCACACCGCCTGGTTGGCGCCGTATGCGGCCTGCTGTACAGCACTTTCTGGTCGGCCTTGTCTATCACTGTGTCCTGAAAGCCTTCTGTCATCATGCACTTTGTGCACACACGCACATACAGACACAAATATTCTAGTGAGAGTGAGGATGTCTGTGTGTATGTATATGTATGAATATGCATGCATATGTATATACATGTATATATTTGGAAATCTGTGTACAATTATATAAATGTACACAGACCAAGCATGTAAACATCCATGTATCAAGACACTGTTTAATTGTTGACATGAGTTCATAGTTCTTACCAACACAGAGACTGACGTACTCATAATGTTTACACATAAACAGACCGATTTCAGTCCCAGTGATCATAGTGGTTTATTGCAGGCTTGTTGTCTACATGCAGGGCGTGGTGGCCAGTATACGAGCCATGAGTGACAAAACAGTGAGTAACCCTGTGTGAAACATTGTCAACAGTCTCTGGCCTGGCTGTACCTGGGGAGGAAGTGTGTGTGTGTGGGGGGGGGGACTTCATTGTTTAAACTCAAACGGTATCCGAAAGACATCTGCATGTAGTAAGTGTTGTTTGTTTTCATGTTGATGTTGTCCTCAGCTGATTTGTTGAGCCGTACACTGACTGACTCGTTGTACTCGCAGGTGGGAGCGCTGATGCTGCTCCGAGACCTTCCCATCATCCCCTGCTTCATCGGACTCGCCCTGCGGTCTGTGTGGGCAGCTTACATGTGCTACAGGACAAGAACTCTTGTGGTTGAGGTAGGGGCACCCTGAGAACAAAATAAAGAGACACGCACAGCAAGTCAACATACAATAACATACACTTCAACATGCATCCATTTCTTATTTCACCACAACAAACGGTCTGGAAACTAAAATGTGAAACTAAAGGAGTCTTCAATTACAAGAACAGGTTGAGTGAAACATTTTCTGTCTAACATGTGATCACAGCACCGGTGATATACTCACATGATTACTGCAAAGTGTGAAGGTTGTGTATCTCATGTCACACTGCAGAGCTGTTTAGATGTTTGTTTGTTTCTTCTGTCTTCTTCTGTCCAGAGTCAGGAGCCGTTGGTTGTGGATCACCAGGTGAAGCACGTTAAAGCACTCTTCATTCCCCTGTCAAAGGATGTACAGTGAGTTTTTTCCCGAGTCACTTGTTGGGCTCTCTGCCTCCTCCTAGCAGCTGTACTTTTCAATAAAGTAAAGACGAATTTTTTGGGCGTTGATAGTAAACTTATAGCATGCCATGGTTGTTGCGGTCTTTTGACACTAAGAGTGAATTCTTATTATAATCTGAAGTGATTGTTGTACTAGTCTAGCAAAGTAAGGGATTTTCTCTCTTTCTTTCAGAGACCCCACCACACTGCTTGAAAAGTTAAAGAGAAAAGTCCGCTCGCAGTTGTACCCGTTCTTTAAATTACCAACCCGTATAGTTTCCATCGCCTTTGTGCAACTCATTGTTATTTATTATGTAAGTCAATGGGTTTGGATTTTATTTTCAAATGCGTGCATGGGTTTCTCTATCTCTGTAAGCGCACGTGGCTTGTGTAGCCTATGCATGCATGTGTGTGTGAGAGAGAGAGAACGGGGGAACGAAGCAGGTGGATTCAGCCATTTGCTACATCGACCACATTCCATAGTCGATGTGACCACTAGCTGTTGTCGATTCGAAGTCGTGACCACACGACCATGATTTAATCATGAAATAAATGAGTTTTTAGTCTTCCTTATCGGCTCTGGCTGACTCACGCATGTCATTGTTTCTGTGCGTACGTGCGTATCAAAGCAATATAAGAATCGTCACACCTTTGGATGCTGTGCGATCCTGCGCATCCACGACGAGTAGTTTGGATAGGAACTAATTCTTTAATCGACAGTCACATCGACTATTGTCTGTGGCTCAATCGACTCCTGGCTGTCTTATCGAATCACATATGGGAGAGGTCGAATGGGTAATTAGTCCAATTTACCAATAAACTTATGAACATTTAAAGAAGGTAAAAGAATGGAGAAAGGAAGAGAGATAGAGATCGAGAGGCAGTGAGACAAAGTAGAGATTTTAAGCGAGGAAGAAAAACAGAACAGAAAGAGTAGATATGTTTACTTCCAAATGATTACATTTGTACGAAAGAAATATCTATTGTCAGATATCGTGACGATGACAGTCGGTTATCAGTACCTGATATATGTATAGTGTATATTTGTATCTATAATATAGGTGTTCATGTTTCTTCTTGTGTTATCTATGTGTGTGTGAGAGAGAGAGAGTGAACATAGGTGTATGTGCTTGTTTTGCCACAGAGAGCAAATATTCTCAGGTGAATACACAAGAACTGATGTGCGCGACTATGCTACTGTTTGTTTGTTTGTTTTTTCTCTCAGGCGGCGCTGACCCTGACCCCAATAGGTGTGGAGACCCGCCGACTAGTCATCTTCTTCTTGTCTGAGAACACCAGCGAAAGAAACACAATCATTGCAATCTTCGAAGGTCAGTGAAGCGACTAAAGTGATGTTTGCCAGCAGTTCACTGTGCAAGACTGTTTCACCAAGAACTGAATCCCTACTAACTGATCTCCATGTCACTAGGATGACTTAGCTTGAAACAATGTGTTACAAAGTCATCAAAAGTCATGCTTTTTTAGGAACTTTATAACAAAATATTTAAACTAGAATTCTGAAAATCACATAAATTTAAACAAACTTTTGTGTTTTACAAAGTCACTATTATTTCTCTCTCTCTCTCACACACACCCACACAAAGAAGACAAGGAAATAAGCCTATAGAGACCTACAAAATACTGACATATTCAGGTCTTGCAAATGTTAGGAGTATTTCCTTTGTAGAATGTCTTAATAATGTTGACACATTGACAGGACAGAAATCCGAGAATAAGGTTTGCAACGATTGAAAGTTTACAAGAAAAGTAATGTTTCCTGTCCATGAAGGAATAATCAAAAGTATACTGTGAAGTAGCTTGGAGAAGTAGTGTAGCAGCTAGTAAAAACAAAACATTTTCTCACGGTAGCATGCTTCCTGATAATTTCTGTGTAGGTGTGTGGATCACATGTCTATTGATGATTTCTGTGTAGGTGTGTGTATTACATGTTTGTTGATTTCTGTGTAGGTGTGTGGATCACCGCGTCGTTAATAGGAGTTATATCCTCAGTCATCTATGTTATATTGTTCGTCATAAATTACAGGTAATCTTTATGCTTTTGTTGCATCTACAAGATGTCAAATTGAGTTCTAAAAATCTACCAAATGTAGTAATTACAGGCACAACAAGACTGCAAATTTAAGCGTGTACAGAAACATCAACAGGAATTACTGGTAATGCTGATGTCTTGGTTACTCAGACAAGATCACAATTTTAGCTTTAAGAGACATGAGTACAGAAGATACAAAAGCTCTGCCATGTCAGCTTGTTATTTGTGTGCAGGCACAATGTTATTTACATATACAAAGGCATGAAGTCAAGTCTCATGGAGGGTTCCAGTACAGCCCATAAGTTGATGGTAAGTTGATAGCAGACTGGTTGCACCTCCATCTGTATGACACGGTTGAGCGCACGTATGTACTATTAATACTACTAATAATTTATCCACTTATATCATGCAGAATAACGGCCAAGAAAGGTCGCACTCTTCGCTGAACGGCAATAATAACAAGGAACACTTGCATAACCAATGCATGTATGTGCAGTTTGTAGGCGCTAAGAATATTATTTTACAGTCAAGAGCGTTTCATGTCTTCCTTTGGTTGGACTGGTTCGTTGCTTTCACTTGTGTTAATTATCTTCACGACTTTTTTGTGCAAGTAGGTATTCTATCTATTGAAGCCTGTGTACCAGCCATATCGATGTACAGGTATATTCCAGTCGATGAAACACTCTCTGTTTCAGGCGCAGAGTCTTCGTCTCCCTGGTTACCAGATCGCCTACATTGTATGGGGTAAGAAGACCAGCGACAGTTCAGTCTCAATGATTTACATCATGATTACCTCATTGTCATGATTAAAAATACTTCGGCAATGGGGAGGTTAGGGCACATGACCCCAGTAAATGTGGAAAGTCCTACTAACCATTAGAGGAGAGGGCAGGGCAGGGCAGGGCAGTGTCTTTTGAGAAAGAAAAGTGGCTGTCTATGCAGAAGACATTTCACTTTATAAAAACCACTTCTGATGTCTGGCTATTCCCACGAGTTTGTATTGTGTCCCTAGGGCTGGTGGTGATGTTTGGAGCTGTTGCTGTTATTGGTGCAATCTTGGCATTTGGTATTTTCTTCTTGGCTAAACTAAATCTGCTCACATCAGTACTTCAAAGTCTCGCACAGACACTCAGGTGAGAAGTTTCAACAGACAACAGTTCTCTGGAAGTCCCCGATAACACCATGGTGAAGGAGCATTCTATAGAAATACCTGTTGTAATGGGTCCACCCTGTTACTTTCTCCCCTTCTCCTCTCTGCCTTCCTTCATGTTCCTGGTAATGTTCACTGTGCATGTGTGTTTGTACCTTTGCCCTTCTCTGTCATACAGCAGCAATACTCACTGCTCCCTGCACCTTGTCAAGCGAATTGAGTTCACCTCCGTGTGTGAAAATGCTCTGTATACATCTCATCATTAATGTTAGTGCAGTTATTAATGTTGGACCACACTGTCTGTAGGTCTCTCTCTCTTGTTCGGTCACACACTCTATCATACTCAGACAGGTACAGGGGCGACCGCACCCACACATACACAGATAAGAAATGAGAAAAACGGATCATTCAGAACACCTACAAGAAAATGTACAGATACTTCTAATATTATCTGGCACGTGTACACCTCTCATGTAAGAGAGACATACAGCCAAACACACAGACATTTCAGTAAACCTGACTGTATCTCAGAAAATAGTTTCTGACATTCATGACAATGAGCTGTATGTACTAGTGTGGTATTCATACACATGAGACTTTCTGTGTGTATCAGTTCGTATATGTGTCAATGTGTACTTTGACAGCGTGCCAGCAATTACCATCGGTCTGTTCTACCTGCAAGTTCTGTTCGTCAGACTGTTCCTCATGCAGCCTAAACTTCACCCTGAGGACAAAGGGCCGCCTCTCAACGTCAACAACAGGTTTTAGTTTTGCTTCCCATTCACTTACCAGCTCCCTCATTCCTTAGCTCCCTTATTCCCTTGCTCCCTCATTCCCCAGCTGTCTGGAGACTGGCTGTAGAAGCTCTGTGCCGTACAGAGAAAACGGTTATATCACAGGTGTGTGATCTCTGTGTATGCTGCTACACCTGTCACATTTTTGTAAATTGTTTTTTTCTGCTCTGATTTTCTTAGAGACAACGACGACCACCCGGTACTAGCACTTAGTGCAGGTTGACCTCTCTGGACTGTTTGTGCAGGCGGCTGTACGAAGTGTTCAGCTATGTTCTTCTCTTCTCCAACCTTCTGGTTGGTCTGGCGTCGGCTCTGTCCAGGACAATCAAGGGCTTTATCCTCGGGCTTGTCTTTCTAGGCCGACTGGACAGGTGTCTTCTTATGAAGGGCTTCGAGGAGTTGGATCCAGGTGAGTTACATTTGTGACCCCTCGCGTGTGTGCGTGTGTGTGTGTGTGTGTAAGTGCGTGTAGTTTACTGTTGTGTGTCGGCTGTCCCCCTGGCTGCCTGACGCTGCACTGACCGGTCTGTTGCAGGCTACATGGCGTACGTGGGGACGCTGCTGGTGGACAACGCCCACAACAACCCCTGCATGCGCGTGTTCTGTGCCGTGCTGACGCGCCTCGGCTGCAGAGAGGATCAGAAGGCGGCGTACGGCATTCAGCTCCTACCGGAACCACGTGCATGTCAGACTGTCACCGCCAATGCACGCACCCCACGCCATATCCGGGCACTTCTACACCCCTACACCCCTTCACACAAACACAGAGGGCATGAATGGAGGGGATAGAGGACTTATCTGAAATAATTCTGTACAAAGAGAAAGAAATGAACTCTGTGACATAAAATATCAGGCGGTTGTTTATTGCCATTGCCAGACTATTCAAATGCGGTGCAAGGGTTCTTTAATTGTTAGCAAGCGGCCTTCCTTTCCCACACAACGTGAACTAGTCTAAAGTCATGTAGGACAGTATTAATGATTAGTAAATACACTTGTATACATGATATCAGCAGCTATTACAGTTTGCCACCCTAAGCAGCATCCCTTGTGTTGCAGTGGGCTCCAACTCTAGAGCAGCCCGCCGCTGGCACCTCGCTTACACCCTCGTCAAGAACCCGGACCTCCTCTCTCGCCGTAAGCTGGCCTTGCTGCTGACGAGAGGTCTGGAGGAGTCTGTCATCACCAATGATGCGATAGATAAGGCACTGTCTGCAGGAGAGACGAACACGTATAGCAGAGAAAGGTGGAGAGAAAAGAACGATTGTGCTGTGAATATTGTCGACTCGAATGTAGACACAGGCAACACAACTACGAGTATGTTGAAACACAGGGAGATGACGACGCAGACGAGTAAGGAGAGATTTCTCAATGACCAGTTTAACACCAAAGGAGAAAGTTATAATTCACTGAAAGGACAAGAAAACCCATTCTTCAAGAACTGACATCAAAGGACAGTAACAAGACATATTTCACTACATTTTTCTCCTACATGTTGCTCCTCGGGTCGAACGCTTAATGATCGTGATGTTCACAAACGAAATTCTGAAAAAATGTGTTAAGATAACTTATTATTTTTATTGCTGCCTTCTATGAACACTTACTCAAGAGGTGGGTTTTAAACAAACATTTTGCGTTCTATTTGGTTCGCTAATTATTATCTGTGATCTATTGTATTTTTCTTCGGTTCTCAATACATGTTGAGTTCTCAAGTCTCCAATGATTATGTATATATAGGATGTGTCTCAACCTGTCAACGGTCTGTAGATGCTCAGAACTGTGGTCGCATGTTTTCTTACAGTTTCTTCACTGACCTCCGATGTCAGTCAACTGCATCATAATGTTTGTTCAAACCATCGTAACAATGGGAAACATACACATTTGGAATAAAGTGCATGATTGACTGGTTGATCGATTCATTTATTAATTCGAGAAAGAACGTGACAGATGTCGCGTACCACCCCCCAGCGTCCACGGAGCACGCTCAAGGCCACTCACACAGCAGGCCACACACGCTCAGTCACTCAGCCGGAGGCAGGATGCGACTTACTTCTCGAACCCGTGCCCAAGCGAAGACCACGACAAAGACGAAAAGAACGACACAAATACGAAGTTTAATCAACAAAAGAAAAAAAATATATATATACCCAAACACCCAAATACCTAATACAACCAAGAAAAAGAAAATACCGATGCGAGTACTCACAACAACACACAAAAAAAAAAAAAAAAAAACAAAGCGCAAACGCGCACAAATTATAACACAGCAGTTAAAAAAAAACCGCGCACCGCGGCCCAGTACAGTCAGTTAAACGTAGTTTCCCCCTGAGTCTTTAATTCTTAACACAGAACAGGGGCTTGAGGCGCTTAGTACACAGTCTCAGGAGCTGTTCACAGTACAGTTCCCTTTCTGAATGCAGGTGTAGAACCCGTAGACGTAGTCGTCACAAATGAAGAAGTGCAGAATGGTTGATTATATCTCAGACGAATGCTCGTCGAACAAAAGAGCGTGAAGCCAGGACATAAGGCACGCACGCATAGCACGTATACACAGGAAGTACACAGTAAATACACACCAAGGACGTGCACCCCGGACATACACAAAAAGCCTGAAATAAATGAAAGAACAACGGTCACTAAAAGGCTACAGGAGAAAATAACAAAACATCCCCCTCCATGGCCCCCTTAAACCAAGACATGAAATAGCCCTAACTTACACACTTACAAAAATAAACTCATAAGGAGTAAACACATACTCGCGTATCCTAATACTCAGGCGTGTGCAGCCTCTCATCCAAAAACAAACATAACAATGGGGGAAATATGCACTCACCCACACGGCTTATGCTAATGACCGACGGTCACCCCGAGAAGAAACGGAAGCACACTCCCGTAGACACTGGATGTCACAGCCCAATGCTGTCATTCCGCCAGCCTCCGCACTTTCCACAAGTCCCGGTGGTCACTGCTGTGACATAAGGCAAGTGTTGGCCTTATTCCCAAAATGAACAATCCGTATAAGGTTTAGTTCCGGTAGGAGAGTCAAATATACTTGGGCGGGAGCCGACATGAAGCTGTCTCTTGTGTGTTTTCTAACTGGACAGTTTAATGAGTGCCACCACTAATACCCACAAACCAATAACACAACATGGTGTCAGAAGTGAGCAGCAAAGTGCTAGCTGTGTGATTTCTCCAGAAACCTTCAGGTGGGCACGTTTTTCTCTTTTTGAAATATTGCGTCGTACGTTCGCAAAGTGACATTTCTCGCAAGATGGCAGAGACACATCAGAGAAAACACTTCACTGCAAACGTTCCGATTCCCTCAAAGCTGGATTTGTCTTCTAACATTGAAGTAAATTGGAAAAAATTTATTCGTCAATGGCAGAACTATGAGGTAGCTACGCGCCTTGATAAAGAAGATTCAGCTTATCGTTGTGCAGTTCTATTAGCTTGCATTGGTGAGGACGCACAAGACATCTATGAAGGATTGTCCTTTGCAGAAGGGGAGAACGACAAAGATATTCAGACTGTCATCGACAAGTTCAACGACTTTTGTTTGGGTAGCACACATGAGGTGTATGAGAGCTACAAGTTTCATAGCCGAAACCAAAACAAGGATGAGTCAGTTGATACTTACGTCACAGTTTTACGCAAGTTAGCAAAATCATGTGATTTCAAAGATGTTGACCGCATGATTCGTGACAGACTTGTGATCGGTGTTCAAGATGACACTATGCGTGAAAAATTGTTGCAGAAGAAAACACTCAAGCTTCCAGAAGCANACCTGAAAGTTTCTGGAGAAATCACACAGCTAGCACTTTGCTGCTCACTTCTGACACCCTGTTGTGTTATTGGTTTGTGGGTATTAGAGGTGGCACTCATTAAACTGTCCAGTTAGAAAACACACAAGAGACAGCTTCATGTCGGCTCCCGCCCAAGTATATTTGAATCTCTCACCGGAACTAAACCTTTTACGGATTGTTCATTTTGGGAATAAGGCCAACACTTGCCTTATGTCACACTATTCATAAGAAAATAGCAAAGGAAAAAAAAGGAAACGAAAAAAATGAAAGTATACCGATCCTATTACTTTCCACTGTCTTACAATGGGGAGGGCGGAGATGGAGAGAAGGATTGAAGGGGGAGGAAGGAGGAATAATAAAAAGGCGGAGTTTGGTGACACTGAGAACACCTTTGGCACCAGGATTCTGCATTTTTCTTTACTGGAACTTTTTTTTTTCTCAGCGATCGGCTGCGGTCAGCCTCGAACATGCTGAGTCATGCGTATTGTGCCATGACCACCTTCGTTTTATGCCAGTCGTCTCTCCCTCCTGAAGATCACGATGCTGGCGACGATGTTGTTATGGAAATCAACCTCGAGAGTTTGGGGGAGCCTCCGAAGGGCGGAGGCGATGCGGCCAGCGACAGGCTCCTTCAAGTCGGAGTGTAGATCATTCGCTTGTGACGCACAGGGTCACGGCAGGTCAGTGTCTTAGCTCTTGTCTGTCAGAGAAATATCTTGGATGAGGATAGCGACAGTCAGAGCAATGTATTTGAGGGATTAATGGGTGAGGGTGCTCAGGATGTAGTTGATGGGTAAATGCGTGTGTGTGTGTGTGGGAAGTTAGGAACAAAAATTAATAGTAGCAAAGTGTTATTTTTAAAAAAAAAACACAGATGCTCAATATTTGAGTGAAAGTTATTTTAATTTTTATTTCGCAGAGACATATATCAGACACCACAACATTACAGATGCTTGAAATTTTCTGCACATTCACAGAAGGGACAGGAAATTCTTCGGCCTTCCTTCATGCTTACCTACCTTGTTCTGCCTCGAGGACAGATGGAGATATTTATGCCATTATCTAGTCTTCATTACTCTGTCACCATTTTTCTATGCCAGGGGACAGAAGTTTATGTCAGCCGAAAATGTGGCTTGTCAGTCGACAAAAGGTTCTTTTTTTTCACGAGATTAATATTTCTAAGTGAAACAAATCCTTGCCAGTCCAGCGCTTGTCATTGCTACGGGGAAAAGGGAAACGCTGTGTGGGTAGGTGCTCGCCCACAAATCTTGGAACAAATCAGAGAACATCGAGATTCATGGTGAGCATGTGTGGGGACTGGTGGGTGGGTGTAAGTCTTCAGCAGTGTAATGAAAGATAATTCATCTCAGTGAACATATCTGAAATATCTGTAAGGAGCGTAAGCTCTTCCATCAACTCTGTCCATCTACATACAGTTCATGTGCCTTAGATTACCAGAGGAAATATATATTATCACCATTGTAACTTGTTCATTTAGGGCTGTGCAGTCTACCAGTGCATGTTTACAGACAAAAAATAAAATGCAGAGATGTTGAAATGTGTTTATTTATGTGTTTTGACCGCGGCAAACAAGGTGGAAGCTCTGGGGACAGAGAGCTGCAGGTTAAAACACAGGGGAGACAAATATGTCTTAAACGTACACACAGCCTCGTGTGTGTGTGTGTGCGCTCGTGAGTGTGTGTTGACAAAGACATTGTGTGGGGACAGATGAAGATGGCTGGAAGAGTTCATATTTCTCTGCCTTGACATCACGGTTGACACATCATTGAAGACACAAAAAAACCAACAACAACAACAACAACAACAACAACAACAACAACAACAACAACAACAAACAAACAAACAAAAATATAATGTGAAGAGGAGGAACATTTTCCAGAAAAGAGTTTAGAGGGTCATAAAAGTTTTACCTGAGCCCAAAAGCATACACCTCCCTCTCTCTCTCACACTTGTGCCCACACAGACAACTCAAATCACATAAGACTCTGTCAACCTGTTGTCCCCAACCCCCTCACTCGTACTCCAGCCACACTTCCCATCATTCCTCCCCTTTCCTGTCTTTGCCAAGTCCCCACTTCTTCCAGTCAATCTCCACCGTCAACCTCGTTGTCTCTAGAGGCGGTGCGGGCTCTCCACTGTGACGTCCTACCTTCTTCACCTTTGCCCTCCACCCATCCCGACAGCAGTTGGGGGTGAACGTCACTCAAGGACAGGTTCTTTCGTTGTTTCTCCCCCTCCTATCCTTTTTATCCCTCTTATCCACAACTGTCTTCACTTGCATAGGTGCTACTCTGATACTTGTCCACAAAGCTTTTCCTTGGAACAAAAGCAGGACATTGTTTCCTTTCTGGGGAGCAGAGGCTCAGGCAGCTGACGAAGTGGAACGGCTCACGCATGAGGTAACTTCTGTCTGACATGGACCAGTGATCATCGCAAAGGCGCAAAAAGCAGGCAGCTCACATCCAAGTAAGATTTTTTTGGCATTGCTTAAAAGCATTGAATCGACATCCCGGATTTGATCCTAGATTTTTACTATTAATTTCTGTACACTTTTTTAAAAAATTTAAAATTACCTTTTGTCCGAGGAATATATTCTGTCGTTTGTTTCCCATCGTCTGACATATCCTGGTTTCAGTGAATGATCTTGCGATTTCAGATTAAAAAAAGGTGAATTTGAAGGAAATTCTTGTTTAATTGCTGATTTTGAGGGGCTTGTTATTATTCCTTCAATTCTTGGATTTTTTTTTTTTCATGGAGCCAAACTCAGCTAAATTTAGGTTTGAAGTTAACAGGCAAGGTTTTCTTAATCATAAAATACTTGCAGAGCCTGTAAACACAGAATGAAAAAGAAGACACAAATGATGGTCAACGAAAGGCAAAGATAAGGTCTAGATATTAACATCATAAAATGTGTTAGTAAGCATACTAACAAGAACTCGTGCTATATCGAGAAGGAGACAGATGGTTCATTTAACTGTATCGGTGTTCAACTTGTAAAGGTTAATTTTTCTTTCTACGGCTTTGTAAAGTTGCAAAAGTTAACCTTTCCTTCCACAGCTTTGTAAAGTTGCAAAAGTTGCAAAAGTTAACCTTTCCTTCCACAACATTGTAAAGTTGTAAAGGTTAATTTTTACTTCCACAGCTTTGTAAAGTTGTCAAGGTTAATTTTTCCCTCCAAAGCTCTCCTTGGAGAACTCAGAGAGCTTATTGTGTGAACTTGATGTTTGCCTTAAGCCGGGGTGTCCGTAAATCTGCAAGCAGGAAAACAGAACACATTTTCAACGTCTAGCACAGTTTCAAATAAAACAAGGGTTTAGAAGACTGTGATCCTCCAAGCGTGAAAAGCATGTACGGCCAGACAGGCGGTGCCATGATGGATTGCTCCAAAGAACAGATGTCCTTTGAGATAAAGATTGATTTATATTCGTTGTGCATTCATAAGGACTTCCTGGAGTTGCTTTTCTTTTTTAAGTTAACATTTAGTATGTTATTTCACTTTCCTACTGTCATTTCCCTTGTCACTGGCCAAGGTGACGGTCACCTCAGAGAGCAAATCAAGACTGGCAATAAAGTATTTTAAAATTTACATTGTTATAAAATACATTTTACACAGACGACAAAAAATTACCATACAATAATGTAATTTTAAAAGTAGTCATCAGTCAAAATCAAATGTAAGAAGGAAAAAACCCATGAAGAGTGAGTCTGCGATTCATCACTGCCGAGTCCACATTGCTTTATAAGACAGATGTTCATGTAGATGTAGATTTGTCTTACCTGAGTGCACGTTTCATTTCATCACAAAGTGGGGGCAAGCGGGGTTAGTAGCGGAGGGAGAGGAAGGAGGGTTGATGTGTAAGCAAAAGTGTTTTTCTCTTTAAACAGTTTGAAGCGATACAGAAAACAAGAAGAATGACAAAAAAAACAAAAAAAAAAAAACAAAACAAAAAAAAAACAAATAGTTTTTTCTAAACTTTATGGTCCACCTATGACAGATGTCAACAACAGATGACTACGATTCAATGCCAGAGCTTTATCCCAAGTCAACAGGCGTGAGCCAAACTCATCTCTCAACAAATATTTCATCACGCTTCATCGGGATGGTCCTTCGGAGATAATCTCTGAAAATGTTTGCAAGGAGAGGGATGACAGGACGGGGGGGATATATTCCCCGGCGTTGACAGGTGACAAGCGCGCGGCTCCATGGTAACGGCCTCTGACAGGTGAAAATTTATCGGGTTGTTGCCGTGTTATACTCTTGTAAATTCCGGCCATCTTGACGTGTAGTAGACTTCTATGGTGGTTTTCAGGCACAGGACCCACAGAGTTTGACTTTGTGCAACATTTTCGACTGCGGAAGTTTTAGTTTATACGACAGTGCCCAAAAACAAAGAAAAGAAAAAACAAAACAAAACAAAACAAAAAGGCAGTTACAAGTGCGAGGAGCCGCCTAAAAGAAATAAAAAAGGGTTAAAGTAAATATAAACAAAGAAGGGACGTGAAAAGATAATCGATATAGACGAACACAGAGACGGGGAGAGAAAGGAGAGCGAATGCGAGCAACGACCAAAAAAACAAGTTGAAATAACAAGAAAAAAGTACAGGAAGAATAACAATGGCCTGACAAGGAGAAGAGGCATAAAAAAGAAAGTGTACTAAGAGGAAAAAACAGAATAAAAGATTTTTAAAACCGATGGGTAAAATCTTTGACCCATGGATGGTTGTTGTTGTTTAACTCCATGTCAGCAACGGAGGCCATATCCCGGCGAGTTGAATCCAGAGAGTTAGAAAGCAAAGGTCAGGTCAGGTCAGGTCGGTGAAAAAACAAAGCAAAAGATCTCTGAACGGCCAGGAGTGCCTGTTAAATACCAAGACAAGCGGTAATTATCAAAGATTTGTATTCTTTTATGTCCTAGATAACGGAGATTTTGTCGATTCTAGCATTCCCATTTAACATATCGCAAAATTACGACAGAACCTATGGGTGGTCTTGTCTAAATCACTTGACGAAGAAACACAGTACGTCTTACTTCAAAGGCTTTTTAGAATAATTAAACAAAATATTCCAGGAAGCGGAAATGAGCCGACAAAATGTTTAAAGTGGTTTTTACAAATTATTAAATAAAATATTGAGCAACAATTTAAGTTTAGAAAATCTTTATAAATGATACAAATAAATATTAAATCATAACTTCAAACGCCCCCCTCATACTTATTTGCAGACATTATCCGTCCAGTAAACGCCCGCCTTGTAACATCCACCATATCTGAGAAAATGATCAAAAACCTTTGCATTTTATGCAAGTTTTATATCCTATGTTTTGCAGACAGTGAACCAGCAGGAAATAGTCCAGAAACTTAGAGAGCTGAGGACAGCTTTTTGACACCCGGGGCTGACATGTTCACCATCACCTTTACCCTTCTTGGTATGCGTTTGACACAGCCAGTACCCGTAGTTACGAGGCGAGAGTAAGTCGCTACCCTGGGGCAAAATGGAGAACTCGTGAACAAGCATCTTGTTATCGTAGTTACAATGCAATTCCCAGACCCCGCGGATGGTATTTTGTTTCTTTACCCCAGGGTATCTTTGTGATATCGCATCATAACTAAGTCTCCATGGGCTAAACATCACAAACGAGGCTTACACACCACTTTATAACTTCAGTCAATCGACGGAACTGAAACTTTATTAAGTCCTCGACATGAAATCCAACCCTGAGTTGTGACAGGTTTATTGTGAACATGTTAAATATTGTTGAAGTAGTAATATTTGCAGGACAGTAAATAACATTTGTCAATGAACATGAAATTGTAATATTATGACAGTAAATATTCCGATTCATTTGTCAAGGAACATAAAGTGCTAATTTGACAGGGCAGTGAATATCGTTCCTCAATAAACACTGTTCCCAATTGACTACTTTATAGGTCAGAATCATCCAAACACCCTAAGATTTTGGTTTTTGCTCATCTGCTTATTGTCTTCCCATACCTTTTTTAGTTGCGACCACACTGCACGTGTTGGTGGCGCCCTCCACAGCATGCTACCGTGAATGCTCGTCTGCCTTCAACCAGAAAATCTTGGAGCTTGTTCCGGTTACAGACACTGCCATCATCAGGGAAAAATCTTGCGAGTGAGTTATCTTTCCTTCCAGTTCTTGTTTTCCATTTAACGTCCTTTGCTCCGCTAATCATTCATTCATCGCAACGGCTTCACAGTTTGTAAGACCGTGCACGCACAAATTTACAACAAATCTGCTCATCTCTGTACTTCTTTGCCATGCCCTCACCTCCATCCCTGCTTTCCCCCAGTTTTCAAATTTTGACTACTTAAGGAACTCAATTTCTTTGTTGTCGTGATGGATGCCACTGATGAATATTTAGGGTTCTGTTAAGCTGTATATACAGTAACATGTCTTTCTCTCGCTTCCTACCCCTTCTCCAGAAGAAATAATGTTTTTTGTCTTTGTGTCGTAGGGCGATGGGGCAGCAGATAGTCTGTCTGAAAACTCGCCTCGGGACCCCAGGCGCTTGCGACGACCCGAGTACGCAAACTGTGAACAGCATCCTGACCTTCATCGAACCAGATTATGAGAGCTCTTGCCGCAATGCAACCGCTAGTAAGTTTTTTTTTCGTGTAAACAATCCATAAAGATGGCCAATAATAGGGAGATGTGTTGTGTGTGGTGATGCTAGCTCCTTATACAGATCATGTGTATTTCAGAGTGAACGCACGAAAGGAGGTCAAATTGGTGAAGTTACAATGCCGAAAGTTTTGAAATGAACGTGTTTCGTATTTGAAGGATGTTATTTCCTACAGTTTAAATTAACCTAACAGTATGATGTCACTGACAGTTTTCTCAGGTAAACTTCTTCACTAACGAGGTTATATGACTTACTACCACTGTTGCAGACACCACGGGGCAAAGCCTGTCGCCGCAGCAGCTGGTGTTGAAGTGCGGACAGATGGGCAAAGAGTGCTACGACGATTTCAACAACACCTTCACCCCGGCCGTTACGAAACTCAACGTCACTGCTTTGTGCGCGTAAGGAAGGATGCAAGAGCGGGCCTTGCATGAGCTGAAACTCCGTGTAAACAAATTTAAAGGGTTGCCCGGTGACAAAAGTATTTTGAAACAGACAGACAAACATATAGATAGGCATTTTATGTAGTCACAAGTCACAATAAAATTCAAATGACAGAAACTCGTTTCCGGATTTCTTCGTCAGCTCTCAGTCACTAGAAAATTATTTAATCTGTTATGCTGCGTTGTATTTACTGCTGTACTGTAATATGATTGATGTCATAAACGCAAATTCTTTTTCCAGGTTCTCTTTTATTTTAAAATATATAATTTAAGATAGAAAGAATGATATCAGGTTGGCTTTTTGCGCTGACTAGGTCCCTGGACCAGTACACACTGTGCGCCGAGCGAATGATGACGGACTGTGGACAGTACATGGCGGGTCCCATCACGTCCATTCGGTCCTTGCAAAGGAAGTACAGCGCCATGTGTTCCACTGGTTAGTCTCAAGAACATCCTTGTCTTATTTTAGACAGTCATCTATTGTAATCTCAGGCTGAATGTCTGTTTGTCTGCCTGTGTGTTTGTCTCAGAGGTGGTCACTGTGCACTGTGTCTTCTTTAGGCCTTTCGTAAGCCATTGACACATTTCACACAAAGTTCCGACATTCTGTTGTTTTAATAACTACTATTTGAATATTGATCCTAATTAATGTCTGTTTGTTGATTGCTCACTGCGCGGGCTGTCATTATCACCACTATAAATCAAATCTTGCTTCTTTTCGATGAAGCGTTTCTGTGTTCTGTCGCTTTAAATATTTCCAGAAATTGAGATGAAATTTAAAGAACAAAAACATTTTCTTCTCTGACGTTTTGTTCAGCTACTAACGTTGGGGGCGAGGTGATGTCCGACTGTGTGAACCAGACCATGCAGTGCTACCTCAACTTTAACAGTAGCTTTGTACCTGCTGCGTCCCTGCACAGTCTGACTGGCATCTGTGGGTAAGCGGCCGCCATCTTGATTTGACATCGAGATCGAGAGGATTGGAGAGATAGAGGGTTTGCTATGTACTCTTTACAAAAAATTTAAGATAGAACACTCTTGCGCATGTGTTAAACTGCCAGTTCATAATGTTATCAACCAGCTACATTAAAAAATACTAATTGTAGTGTGTGTGTGTGTACGCGTGCGCGCACAGCTCAATCGAGGACTACTCCAAATGTTTGAATGGCGTCCACAATATAACAGCCTGCCAGCACTTCACCAACCAGGCTCTAACAGGCCTCGCCACAATGCAGCGTCAATATACTGTGGTCTGCGGAATGGGTGAGTAGTCCTCAGGCATCATTACCACTTCACCCAACCCACCCACAACAATGTCAGTTATAAGCAGTTCAAATACTTTCTGCATTGCAAAATTTTTAGTAAGAATCGGTTGCTTTAGAGTCTATAGAAAGCAAACCATTGAAATTTTGGCAGAAAGAGGCGTTTTACCATGTCCGCTAAGATGAGGATATAGAGTATGTAACATGAATCGGTATGAATCCTTAGTCTCGAGGTCCGTGTGCTGGACCGTGGATCAGATTTTCGTTGGTTCACTGCCTGCTGCGACCTGTAGCTGGATTGCTCCCTCTTCCCACCTGGCACTGTTCTAGAAGTGGTTATCCAATTTCTTTCAGGGGAGGTAAAGACAGCAGGAGATGGTTCACTGCCCCTGCGGCTTCAAGGCGATGGAACCTTTTAGAATGAATCTGATCAATCAATCGTGATTCCCCCTCTTAAAATTAATTGCATGGTTAAGAATAACTTACATTTTAAAAGGCAATCTCCTGATCACCCTCGCCCTCTCTAAGGGAGACAACTTTGTTAAAGTCTTCATGTTTTTGAACTAATTCGCATTTCTCTCGGTATAGCAACAGTTCGGTGAACAAAGCGAGCACTGATGTTTCCTAAGTATAAAAATTAAATAATTTATATTGATCTAATTGTTTTATTAGTTGTTTTCAATTAGGTTTTTTTCAAGGATATTGACAGATGTCTTTCGTAAACAAATGTCTCCAATAGAATTCCTAATGATTTTAGCTCATATAAAGGATTGGCTATTTTCTAATCGTTTTATGGAGAACTATAATAAACTAATTCACAGTTGCATATTTCAGTTGTAAATGGGAAAAATGGGGATGCTGTTGCTGATAACGGATGATATATGATAAATAGATGATGATGGAAAGAAGCTGGTGGATGTAGGAAGATAGTGGTAACGGATGATATCAAGTGATGACGACGTTGATATTGATGATGATGGTTTTTTTTTCTTCACTATACCAGACCGTGGGGAGACATCCCAGAAATGCATGGTAGAGTTTCAGAGCTGCTACAGAACTTTCAATAACACTTTCCTCTCCGCCTTGCAGACACCCGGAGGAGCTAGTTTAGTTTGCAAGTAAGCTGCTTCTGTGTACCATTATCCGCCAATCATTTTGTTCTCTCTAAACCATTAAAAATAATAGTATGTTCAGAAAACATTCTATCAGAGCTCACAAGATTCCCTTCCCCGTGTACATTAAATTGACTGGACAAACTTTTGTTTGAAAGAAAAACTTTTACTAGTGGTTAAGACTATTAAACGGTTATTGTGACGTCACAATGCCAACTCATCGCAGCTACGTTTCCCAATGAACCTTCTATTAGCTTATGTAAGCATGTAAGCTGAAGGAACAGAATTTATGCAGGGGGAATGCAGCGATTGGGAATACCGTTTCGTAAGAATAGCTTGATTGGTTATACTCGTTAAGAACGGATAGTTAAGAAATAACTGTTTCTGCAATGACGTAATAATATTCACCGTTTGTGCTTCCATCGTCCCCGTGCAGGTCTGTGGAGGACTACGGACAGTGCGTGGACAGGGTGGAACCCACCTGCAGTCAGCAGAAGGTGGAGGTGGTCAGGACAGCGAAGCTTCTGAGGCAGATGTACTCGGCACAGTGTGACAAGAGTGAGCTGCGACAATGTCTTCTGGAAAAAATAAACGAACAGAAAGAACGAGTGACGGCCAGACAGACAGAAAGACATAACAGACAAGAAGACACACGTAGGCTGGATAAACACGGACAGGCAGAGATAAAAATAACGGGAAAATAGAGGCAGGAGGGCACGCAGATAAAAAGACATAATGCCCACGAGCTTTCGGATAGAAACTTCGATGTTCTTTACACAAAATTAGCCAGTCTAGGACATTTTCGTGAAGTTCTTGTCATAACCATGAGATTACCTTGATTCCAGAGCTCCAGCAGCTTATGGCATGTTTGCCCCTGAGAGTGTGCCTGAACACGTTCGTTGGCGGATCGTTCCTCATGACGTCACCCTCACCCCTGTGCTCGTGAGTATTCCCTTTTTTTTCATTTGGGGATGTAGAGCGGTGGTCAGGTGGGGTTGCAAGAGGCGGGGCAGGGGAATGGGAGGTTAGCTTCTGCAGGGCAATAAACCGACTCCTCAAACAAGGACAGAAAATTGCAGCTTAATAGTTCCCTGTATTGTGGGCCCGATTCATCTGCAAGGGGCAATGAGGGACGCCAGTTCCAGTCAGAACAGTTATATCTTGGCGAAACATACTCCAGACAGGATAGGGGTATATAGGTTAAGGATACGTCAGACAATCTAGTGCTAGCTTGGTGATGGATGTTTGAGATAAAGCGGTAGCCAGGGAGAAGGTGCTCAGACGTGTCTGTGGAGTAGCAGGCATAGCGCGTTGAGGTTGTGTCCCCATACCTGACATCCAGCAGCTAACCCAGCGGTTGTGCAGCAGCAGGAGCGATTAGTGACGCCCGTGACTTGTGTGCAGGAGGTTCTCCACATTTTTCCCGTGCGTGGAGTCGAGCCTGCAGCTGTGCAACATCCCACATCACGAAACGGGCGTGGACTTCCCGGCGCTGGGCAAGCTGACAGGCAGCTTTTGTCAGAACCGTGAGTGACTGTGTGAGCTGCTCTGTGCCACGCAGTTTGTGCGTGAGTCCCTCCGTCCCAGTGTGTGTGTGTGAGAGAGTAAGAAAGAACGTGTCGTGTCTGTGAAAGCATGTATATGTTTATATACGCATATATATATAGGATAGGTGATAGGTGTGTGTGTGCAGTAGATATGCTTTTATCATCTCTGGTGATGATATACCCCAGTGTTTTAAAATTATTTTACACCAATTTCACACAATTGTATTAAAATTTTCTTCATTTTTGTTTTACTTTATTCATTTCATCTAAGCCTTTTTCTTCGAACCCCGACCTTTATTATCTATTGACTATTGTCTTCATTGTGGACACAAAACAATGTTATCAATGACGTCAGTGATGAGATGTAAAGAATTGACGACAGGTCTATTGTTGTAGTGTTGGGCAACACCCGCTTGTCGATGTGCCCTGAATTCCACACCTGCACGGAGAATATCATCGCCTCCCGCTCACTCATTGACTTCAGTGTCGTCTTCAATGGCACAACCTGGTGCGAGTAAGTACCGTGGTAGCCAGTTCTGTGGTGGGATTGTGATGGGGGAACATAATACCAAATATTATCAACATCAACAAGTCACAGAGCCTGTTCAGGGGCATGAAATTAATTGATCAGAGAACGCATTCGCCAGACCGGTCAGAAAGAACCACTACATACATCTCAACTTATGGGACTGTTCTTCAAGTTAGTTCTAGAGAGAGAGTGAACACAGAAGCTGCAGACAAAAATGTGATTTGAGAAGCCCACTGACTCCATGTAATACAACCAAATGAGGTTAGGGTTTTAAAGATGGTATTAGGAGGTTTGGGCAATGTAAGGTTCGAAATATCTACTTTCCATAACCTAGACCATAACACATGCCTGTCTAGGTGTGCGCTGGTGGCAGTATGTGCATGTGAGAAAGTCATGTCCAACCTATGTTCACGTGTTATATCACTGTCCGTCGTTGTGACAGTTACATGGACATGGCGCTGGGGTGTGTCGAGAAGGCAGTGAGTGGGGAGCTGATGGGGAACTGTATGCTGTCCAACGACCAACAGATAAAAAGCCATCTGACAACGCTGCAGAAGTCCAAGCTGGACGTCTGTGAAAATAAAGGCAAGATTTGTGATGCACATAAAAACAATGACACTTTCTGAAATCTGAAAGAACCCTTATACTTGACAGCAACCTTTAAGACTTCAGAAGATTGCAACTTAATGAAATTTAAAATGTCACAGAATCCTTACTTAATAATAATAATGATGATGATGATGATAATAAAAGACATCTTATTTTAACAACAAAGTCCAAAATTTATAAATATTGGAATATTCATAAATGCTAGAAGACTCTTTTGTGTATTTTAAATTTTCAATGTCTGGAATTAGACATTTTATGGCAAGAATAGATTTGTGACAGCTTTTTAAAAATATTAATAAAGGTCCCTTCATATTCAACATGCACATAATACTTAGAAATTTTTTGGCGCTTCCCAGTTTCTCCAGTGCTGTCAGGATCCAGTGGAGCGAACAACAATGCACATGGTAAGAAAGTGTGAAAACTTGAAAAGCTAAACCCACACATGGAACTTAGAACCCGCACAATGTAAAACTATGAAAACATGCATTGTAAAACTCTTTAAAAAAAGTAAATAAATAAAACTTACTAACGACAGTTCTAGAAAATAAAAAAAAAACTGTAATGTTAAAAAAATCCTTAAAAAATCTATTAAATTCTCAAAACATTCTACTGTTATCAAGTAAAGTTCTGAAATTATATTTTGTAAGGCTGAGTCAGTAATTACTTTCTTGCTGTAATGCTCATACAAATCAGTCACTTTAAAGCTCTCAAAAAGCTCCCAGTTTCCTCCGGTGCACTCTGAAGCTTCTTTATGGCATCTCTGGTGTGCTGTGAGTTATTAAAATAAAATAGCAAATAGTAATTATGAATAAATTTTGTTCAAGTAATTTCAACTGGTTGGAGTGTAAGTCGGAAGACTTTGAAACATACCTCATGTCAGGAAAGGAAGTAATGTACAGTTATTTTTATTTCCTAAGTTATTGTTTTTCTGGTCAGAACATGCTGTAACATGCTCCAATTCTCAAAATGCAGGCGGCGAGGAGCATGCTAGACTTGATGGTGCAAGCAGAGCAGCAGGATTCACTTCAGCAGCAGTCAAGATGGCGGCCATGGCAACCCTCATCTCTTTTTTTGCGCAGCGCCTTCTCTAGATGGTCGACGGGAACACAAACACAACGGCACACAAAATATTCACATACATATAACTATTGCATTCGTATAGAAGATTAAAAAAAAATTATCATCACGTATCTTAAAGGGTCAGGGGACATAATTTTAACCCTTCCTGCCAAAATATGTGTGGACCAGGCTGATCAAATGCTCTGGGTTTTTTTGTTTTTTGTTTTTGTAAATATGCCAAATCTCTAATACCTAAAGTCGTTAGAAAGATGGACGGGGAGCATCAGAACGGCGATTTTTTCACCGATTAGTAAGCTGCTTAACTTGTCGTCAACAAACAAAAATGGTGTCTGCAGAGTCGCGATGGGAACTGAAACGTTTCTATAGTAACAAATGATGAAAAAATAGACGCCCTCTAACAGATGAGGATGGTCTTTACGAAGTTTGATCCTAGACAACTGTGCGTGACTTTCAAACGTGTACATAGGGAAAGGTGGACACCAGCTGATTGTTGCAGCTTGGATTGGCATCACTTTTGAACTGCCAATATGGAGAGTACAAAGACTTATGGTCAGTCTGACTGCTCAATTAGTAATAAAAAAATGTTTATGAATAAATCAAATCGTTTTCTTTTTGAATGTAGCGACCGGTCAATTCGACCACAGAAGTAGACAATTAAGCTACTATTCAGTATAATGACTCGTAAGTAAACAAAATGGAAAATATTTTTTATGGAAATTACTCAAGTGATATACATATTTATATTGACTCGGATCCACTTTCTCTCTCTCCCTCTTTCTCTCACATACAAGCAAATTGCGTACTTTACTGATCTATTGAATAAACTCCACTATATACTTCTTTACTGTTATTAGTGTGCTCCAATAATAATTGCACCTTGTTTAACTAGAAGCTATACTAGCCACGCACGAAATGCACACACGTAAAGTTGTCGACCTGTTAAGTATGTTATGGAAAAGGTGGGCTTTAAACGTCGAACTTTCCCTTTCCCCGTTCGGTAAGAAGGGATGGATCTGATCTGGCGAAGTGAGGTTAGGGTAGTTGTCAGGCCAGATGGATGCAATTAACGAAGACTGACCATTGGGGTAGCCAGCATTTCAGATTTCCATTTCAGAGTTTCTTGAGTGTGTCCTGATATGCGATATATGCAGTTCACTGATGGCAACAAACAGCTTTGCCCAATGCACAGATTATTGGATGCATTGGATTTATAACTTAAAAGATTTTTAAAATGTATTTTTCCCTATCCCTTTTTGTTTCTGCTTGTGTTATGTGTTCATGATTGTGTGAGACAGAAGGTGCAAGTGTAAGCTAAAGTATCATTTATAATAGAAGTTTGGAAAGACTGCTATCATTTAAAAATTGACTTTGATATTTAAGGAATGGTTTGTAACATCTTGAATGGAAATTGAAAATTGAGACAAAAAAGGTTGCCACAAATTACAACTATGAAGGATAGTTCATTAACAGACTTAACATGTAATTGACTTTGTGCAATATGTTAAGAGCACTTTTTTCTTTCATTAAAAGAAGTGAGAGTGTAGACTATTAAAAAATATAAGAGTATTCTTGTGGATATATTTTTTGATTCTTGTAACTTGTTTTTCAATCTCACAGGCGAACAGCCCCCCCACCGCCACACCTTTTTTTTTCATGATATAATGACAAAATCAGTTCACAGTCTAGTCCTCCCTGTGACACGTTACAATTTAAAAAAAAAAGCATGTGTGCACTGGAACTGAAAAAAATGCAAGCTGAAACCTCACAATACCAAACCCAAGATGCTTGTTTATTTATTATCATGTTAAGAAATGCTGTACTATCGTCAGATTGTGTGTTTGTGTATTTTTTTGCCCGTTAGGACACTGCAAGTCAGTGTATGAAAATTCTTGAAAACAGTTACCTACATTGAGAGAGTAACACAAAAACAGTAATTAAAATGGAAATGTTTTATATTTCATGATGAATTTTTACTGAATTCATCACCAAATGAAGTGTAAATCAATAGGAATGTCATAGCAAAGTCATATATGAATTTTTAAACAAAACGGTCTTGTTTTTTTTTTTTTCTAACAGGTAGCCATTATGTAAAGCACTATTTGGAACCCTTTGATGTCTCAAATTCTTTTTCTCCACCTTTGAATATAACTTTTAATAAAAGCTTTAAAAGGTGAGAAAAGAAGCAATCTAAAAGCCATTAGTTTTAGAGAATAAAAATTTCAATTTTGTTTGTTGTAGTTCCCCAAAACTAAGAGTACACTACACACTGGTTTTCTATCTCTTGTAAGTCACTAATTTTGTTACTAAATTTTTTTCATTTCAAGCTAGCTGCAATGTAACAATTATCACTGTTGTTTTGATAGGTACATGTACCTATAAATATGATACGGTGCTGCATTTGTATGTGTAGGTGGTACCTTAACCAATTTTTTAAAAAAACTTTAAAATAAAAAATGTATCATCAGTAGAAACTGAGTTAGAGATATCACAGATAAACTTTAGTTAGTAATAAATCAAAAGAAATAATAATTCAAAAAGGACTCAATATAACTGTGCCAGTGAAGGATTGTCTGTCTTGACCAGGTCTGGAAAATGTCAACTGTCATTTAGTCATCAGAGTCAGATGCCTCTGAAATAAGTGCTTCATAAATTATTTTGTCAATGTTAGCCTTGGTCTCTAGCAACTTTCGTTTGTTCTTGATTTCCCTGAGCCTGTCACCCACAGTGATTACATAGTTATAGATGGAATCTCTACACTGCTTCTGTTCTTTGATGCTTCCTTGAAGATTTCTTAACACTTCGACAACACATTCTTCGAACTGATCTGATTTGGACTTGCCACTTGTATTCTCCAACATTCTCTTCTTTTTTGCTGACGGTGGTGGAAGTATACATGTTCTTTCAGGTGAGGGTGATGGGCATGGCTGTAATTCCTGGTGAGATGTGACTGTCTGAGAAGATGTTGTAGGAGATGGTGTTAAGGGACCACCACTGACTTCCAATGGGAACTTGATGTCTGGTGTAGTTGATCCCTCTCTATCTCTCTCTTCATCTCTGTTTAAAAACTGCAATAGAGCGATCATAAGTTTCATTTCAGGTGTGTAACAGCAATGTGCGTCTTTAATGCATTCATGTATATCCTGGTATTTTTAACAGGTCTATCTATGATACAGATCAGCTAGAGTTAGGATAAAAATCACAATACTCTTCAGATTCCAGTTTTACCTACTTAGTATTTTCTAGATCATGATTTAAAAAACTTGTATTGCAGTTTATATAACTTACATTTGCATTATTGGAATTAGTTTCTTCTGAGCACACAGAAGCTCTTTGTGACCAGTTATTTGGAATGCCTTCAGTCTGTGAACCTAAGAAGCTACTTAGTCGGTAATAATATGTCCAGACTGTTCTGCGCCCAGTAGGATCTTCAGTTGTGGTTGCATATTTCTCCCTCCTCCTTTGATCTCGCCAATATGTCTTTAGGCTTTCAATTTTTCTTCTTACCTGATCTGTTGAAAAACAATGGATAGATATTTTTGGTTTAAAACCTTTTTTTAGACAATTTATCTCTAAAAGATTAAAATATTATTTATTTTTCTTGTACATTTTCTTGAAATATTTCTCGGTGCATCTCAATACATGCATTATGTTGATATGGCACTATATCTGCATTTATAACAATAGTACTGCAAAAGCATACTTAACAAAGATGTATGCACATCAGCAAGAGTAATTATTTATATTTTTCTGACAAATAATTTGCTACATTATATATCAACATACTTCTTACTTTCAACTTTTGTTTCATAAGCAGATTGTGAAGATATTCATGTTAGTGTAATCTATACGTCTTTGGGAATGTCAGCAATCTATGGTATGTTTCATGCTTTCACTTGCTCCCTTCTTCAGTCTTTTAGTTTCAGTCATATAACAATTTCTGATTACATCTTTGGGTACATGCGCCTGTTTTGGCGATGGGGAAACTGTATGTCAGAAAAATACTCGGAAGACACTTTTCCAACACCATATTCTATAGCCTTTATAAATACGCAGCAAAGTCAACAATGGAGCTGGAATACTGTAACATTTTGTCGGATACATTAGAAACTTTATTAAATTTTATGAGTAATCTTGGGTAATGTTTACAATGCAAGTTACTCGCAACAGGTTTAAAGTATTAAAACCCAGTGCGCTGCCCTTGTTTGCTGAAAGCGCGGGCCTAGTACCTATATACATAAACTACCTAGGTTTGTCAATGTGAGATGCACAATATAATGTCTAATAAAAATATTAGCAACCATTATTTGACATTAAAAGTTTTAATTTGTTTATATTTCGAATATTTCCGCGTAAATACAACCCCAGCAGCGACAGAACTTCTAAACGAAAGAGTTCACTTGTCGTCTGCTCCGATTTGAAGTTCTCTTGCTTACTCTGCACAACCCACTCCATTTCACAAATTAATGATAAAATATTTCTTCACAATATTTTAACTTAGTTAACAAAAAGGATTCTCTAAAGAGACTGTGCACTCGGAGACTGTTAGAATTCTTCGCTCGAGAACCTGACCTGCGTTTTACAAACGTGAGCCACTAGCTGCCACTTGAAGTTGGCATACTCACCTATGGTCCATCCGCGACCAAATGCGTCAGAGATATTTTGCAAAGCTATTCTTCTGGACACTCTCGATCTGTAATTCGGATGTGTTACTTGCCAGAGACACGGGTGTTCTTCCCATTTATCGATAAACTTGTCGACTTCTATAGCGTTTAACGCGAACAATGGCGTGTCCATTGCTTACTTAGGTTGTGGCCTTGACTTTATTGAGGCCACCCAATCGGATTGCAGAGTTCACCACATATCTGGGGCTGAGGTCAAAATGTTGACATTTACACATTCTCACATTCCCACACAGTTTTCAAACTGTCCCGTAAATCTTATAAACACACTAAAAACAAGAAAACAGAGATACACTTAATTGTCAGTGTGTCTGGTTAAGAAGACACTGCGCCGAGATCGCATGGCGTACTTGATCATCATTGAAAGATAATATATATATTGACGGACGTCGATCAGGCGCGCCATACTCTATATATACTTAATTAGTTTTATTTTAGATGGTGTACAGTTACTGAGGTCATGGAGGTTTATAAGTTTGCAGGCCCACAGAATTAATTAGGACTAAAATGGAACAGAACTGTGACCTACGATAGCAGCAGATCCATCAGATACAGCAATTAAATTAACCATGCAGCTTTCATGCATATTTTAATGCTCATTCAAATCCAGTAGAATTAACTATATATATATAGCTCTCTAGACTTAAGGCTAATTAAGTAACCCGAACACTATATAATTTGATCTTCGAGTTCCCCTTCCCCCCTCCATCTAAGTTGGTTATCAATTATATACAGTCAAATCTCCCTACTATGCCACCCCTCTACTATGCCACTCTCGGTATTATGCCACTTTTGCTCGGTCCCGACTATAAATTCAATGTAAAAAAAAATTTACTATGCCACCCCTACTCTCCCTACTATGCCACTTTTTTTGTGACTGTTACAAGACACAAGTTGTAAAATTCCGCGCAGTGCTCGATTACTAAACTGTATGGTAGTGTGGGACATCGCAGTTAGGTGGATGGAACATAGCACGCACACAGGGAGGGTGGAGG
>SRHC01000135.1:183000-215096 GCA_004794325.1 Pomacea maculata | reverse complement strand
GTGGTTGGGAGGGGTGGAGGATGAAGAGGTGAGGGGGAGAATGAGAGGAGACAGCTAGCGAAGCCGACGATTCTTGAGAGCTTTGGACCAGACCTGGGCAAAGGCCTCCTGTCTCTGACCGGCCCGCCCGCCAGTATATATACTATATATACAGTATTAGGTAAAACTGAGTTAACTATATTAGTCCGGCCCTCTAAAACCATCCCAATGTCTCATGCGGTCCCTTGGGAAAATTAATTGCCCACCCCTGCTTTGGACTGACGGGTAACTTGAGCAAATAAAGCCGTTTTTACGAACACTCTCTACTATGCCACTCTCCCTACTATGCCACTTTTGCTCGGTCCCGGTAGGTGGCATAGTAGGGAGATTTGACTGTATATCTCTCCCCCCATCCAACACACACATACACACATGAAAGGATGAATTTAAAGGCATTCATTTTGTAGAGCTGTTAATTGTGGCTCTCAGACTTTTATTTGTATTATATGTGTGAAATGCAAATATACAAAAGCCCTTCAAATAGTATCGTATGTGATTTAGCACGTATACAGGTGTTTTCGCCTGATTATATATAAATAACTATCGTCGAGTGTTCATATATAAATATCTGTATGCATGCAATGATATTAAAGAACACGTATACATGGTAACATTAACCCTGATCGATATATGCTACACAACATCCATTTAAAATACTTTAACACACGTACAGCTAGCTGTCACCAAAAGAAAAATATTTTTATGCTACCCTTCTCCCGCTGATAAGGGCACGTCATATATATATATACAGTATAGGGTATATATCTGATGAAACAAATTATATATAAGTGCCTTCGAAAAGAGCACAGCTGAAGACTGATAACACACACCGAATACTATTAAAAAATAGTTGGGTTTTTTTTTTTTTTGCCTGATTGAATGTATGGCCTCCGGATGGAGACCGCAAAATTGATGACGTCAAATAAAAAACAATGGATTGTTGCTATGGCGCAGGCAAACCAATGAGGACAACGTTTTGCGCATGAGCAAGGCATACGTTTCCTGTTCCGCGAAGTATTCAACTTTCACTTTTAGATAAATAAATTTTAACACGACCTTGGCCACAGGAGGATATAAAATGCTATAAATATCTTGACTCATGTTTACATACGAGACACGGAAGACACCACCTTTTGCTCCAGTCAAGGTTTTAATAAATTGAGAAAAGACATTTTAAAATACGGTAATTTTACTGTTGAAATTGGGGCCAATTGTATTTGAAAATTCTGCTTGAACTCCAGATATGATAACCGAGGAACAAGAAATGAACTTATACACAAAACTGCGCAACATCTTTCCAAACGTTGATGCAGAGAGAGTCCAGCAGATTATGTATGGTGTTAAGCATAACCAGGATGCAGTCACAGAGGAAGTTTTCTTTTATCACTGTGTAAATGAAATCCTTGCTTCAGATTCAGGTTTGTTCATTAGTTTGACAACAATTTCAATTTTCACTAACATAAATATTATTTTATTTTTGGATCTTAATTGAAGAGTGCACTATTAGATCATTTTAAAAGATTTATCTGTTACATTATATAGCTCAGTTTCTATGCAAAAATCCCCCATAAAATTAATGATTGGGTTTCCAAATTAAGTGTCATATTTTGCATTTTTTTTCTTGTTGATATGTATGTCAAAGACAAAATCACAACCGTACTTGATTACTTTCCACCTGCAGCTATTTTTGACAAAGTGAAAATGGTACCTTTGAAGAATTCATTGCTGCGCGGTGATTATATGGATCAGGTTTTGCAAAATATAGCCGGTGAAAAGCGAAAAGTTCATGCTTTAATTTTGTATATTTTTCATAATTTTTGGTTAGAGATTATAAGAAGAAATTACTTTTAGCAAACTTGGACACAATCCACTAAAAATTCTGTTGGAAATTATGGATTGATATCAGGTTTCTTAGTAAAGTTCGTTATATAGCCAAATAATGTAGAACATTGCAATTACCTATGACTATGGGAATCACCAGCTAATCTTGCAGGCAAAATTCAATCTCAGTAGCCATAACCAAAGTATTTGGAAATAACTGGTTTTTGTTTTTAGATGTTGTGTTTTCCCACTCACTTGGACATGTTAGAGCAACTGCTTTTCTTTTATAAATGATGTATTTTTTTTGCTTCAAGTGACGTAGAACAAATGACGCACATAAGACACTTTTTGTAGATGAAACAGTACAAGACCTATCACAACTCACGACATGTATCCTGGTTTTAGAATTTTTTATAGGACATAATATTAAGTAACTGAGCAAATATATGCATAGACTCTGTTCTGAAGTGCGCTGTTATTTAGTTTTCTCTTTTTGTTCTTTTTCATTATATGTGTTTTGTCAGATTGATAACTTCTGCTATTTTATATACCCTTTAACTTTCTGCCCTCAGAAAACATATGAACAAAACAAAAATAATAACAACAAATGTCATATGAAATTGGAAATTAATTGTTTGCAGGTTTTAAGTGCCTTCTGACTACAGATGATGATCAGACCAATGGGATATCCGTCCAGAATAAGGACACAGAAAGTACACAAAAGCGAAAGTTACTGACTGTTGCCACCATGGACTGTGACTCCTGGACTGAAGAAAATACTGAGAATAGTAGTCTGGGTCAGGAAACCAAAAGAAGGAAAGTCTTTCACAATGCTGTGGATTATCTGCCAAATGACACACAGTCTGAGGAATCATGCAGATCTGAGGTTCAGTATTGTTCAGTTAGTTCATTTGATATGGACACTTTGGCATCATTAAGTGAGATGCCCGTCGATAAGATCCATGAGAAAGAAAGTAAAGTTCACCAAGAAGAAGATTCAGATAGCAGAATAAAGGATTCGGATTACATTGTAAGAAGGATTTTTTGGTGTTTGTGTCTTTTCTGTTTCCAGAGTTAAATAGTTTTTGCATGTTTCCTCTTTTAAGGTGCCAGACTTAAGTTCAATAAATTGTATGAAAGGAATGCTGAAAATATCCTGATTAGGTAGGTTGTGGACAGAAAGTCTTGTTGAAACGTTTTTTTTTCCCATCTTGAGAGCTATTGTCTATTTATAATTTCTGAAAGTTCTATACTCTGAGAAAATAGATATGATGTAGTTTATCATGATCATTATATGTATTTAATTTTGTCAAAACTGCATCCATAGCATTGACAAAAAGTATTGTTACTTTTAGTATAATCAAGATGTCTGTAAAATGCATCAATCTAAGAAATTTTAAGAAGTTAACTTGGCATGAGTATACAGATGAAAATATTAATAAGTTTTATTTGTTACATTTTGTCAAAATATGTTGTAGAGTCTTTATCTTTGTCAAATAAAGTATTATTCTTGGTTGAAAATCTGCCATTGATTATTTAAGGTTTTGTAGGTTTTGCATCATATTGTTTGCATTGGTATGATAGGAAGATATTTCAGGAAATCAAAGTTCGTAACCCTGTTAACTATTGAAGTCTTAAAATTGCTTCCATGTTTGAGCATATGTCTCAATTGTTTTTGCCAGGAAGGCAACTTCCAAGGGAAAACATTATATGATGCTTGTCAATTGGGAGAGGAATCTTTGGCCATCCAGTCTGAGGAAGTTAGTACAACTTACTAAATGACTGGTTCTGTCTCTGAGGTCTTTATTATATCTTATTATATTATTACAAATTATCTTAAATGGTTTGTTGTTATGTGTGATTACCTGTATTCCTGTACTATGTTATATGTGTGTGTTGAACACTTTTGTAGCTTATATTCTAAATAAAATAACTCAAGTTAAACCCTGAGTTTACAACAATACATTTATGGTTCAAGTATGGTTACCTGAAGTTTTTAAAATGATTCTGTTTCATTAGTATTCTGTTCTATATCTCATACTTTTTGATTATTGTATTGCACACTTTTTTAATACCATGCCTGATTTCAATTGTCTACCTCTGAATTTCTTTGTTGTTTCCATTCACACACCGCTACAAATCATTCTTGGTTTATTTCCCTTTGTTCTGTAGGTGTGTATATTTTGCATAATAATTTTCCATGCATCGCACTATAAATACATTATTAGTATAATTTTTTTTAAAACACTGTAAGTATTATGTTGATGTTGCATTCATTTTATTTCTACCTCCTTATTCATTCTAAAAGGGTCGGATTCTTATAATAATAAGCATTTAAACAAGTTACGACTCTGCAGGAACCATTTTAAAAGATCTCTTTGGAGACTTAAAATGTGACCTGTATACATTTATGTTCTGATCTCAGTCAACTGATGATGATTTAGACCTGGAAGAGACGGAGGATGATGTATACATAAAAATTTTGTTTGGCATTCATAATCAAGACCTTGTGCAAGAAGATGACAGGGACACTGATGAAGTTTGTGATACTGAACACATTTCTAGTGCTAGTTCTATTGCAGAAAAAGAAAGTGCAAGTATGTGTTACTTTTTTTTGTTTTTGCTTTTGAAAGGGGGTTAAATGCAGACTTTGATGTATAGAACTGAACTGGTGTTAGTCATTAATGTTATATAATGGATATATTTTTAATATCTCAATATCCCTTGAGTGACAGAAAGAAGAATCTTGAAACTTTTTTATTCACCATGGTAATTTTAACCTATAGGTTGTAGCAAGAGAGTTTGTCAGTTTATCTTTTTAATTTTACGGGAAATTGTTTATTGTATTGCAAGAATTAATTAAAAATCATTGTTCTTTTTTCCTTTTGGTTTCAGAACCTCAGCAGGTGGTATGTGACAAATGCAGTTTATTTGCTGGACTGGACAGCCTGACTCAGCACAGAAACAAACACCTCCTATGCAAAGCATGTGTTAAAAAGTCATCAAGTGAAACCTATTCAACAACAGAGGCATGTTAACGGACCATTTAAGTTGTAACCATTTAAGTTGTAAGATGGTGAACATCATGAAAGAGCATATTTCATTATACACATTATATTTTTGTCCTCTTGCTCACTAGTTAAGAAACTTGCCTGTAACAGAGAATACATTTCACTTGGTCTGGTTAGACAGCTAAAAGTTCTTAACAAGTTCAAAGTATATAATGGTAAAATGTTTGATGCATCCTTTTGTTATCTACATTTTCTTCTTGGTTTTTGCTTCCATTTATCTGATTTTATAAGATATCAGTTTCTGAAAAGACTGGAGATGGAGACTTTAATTATAAACATTTTTTGGAGAAAGTTTTAAAATAAAGCTGTCTTTTGCAGGCTTTGAGGCGCTTCTTGTAAAGCTTTATTGTTCTGATTACAGTCAAGTGATGTTTCTTTGGACGATAATAAAGCAGATAGAAATGTACCAAACCAAGACTATAAACATAAAGAAAAATTAGGTGCCATTCAAGGCGAAGACCATGCACAGAATGTTGAAGAGAATACGGAGCAAGTCTGTAATACTGCAACAACATCTGAAACCAGTTCCACTAGAATCAAAAGTATTGCAGGTATATATATATGTATTACAATGTTTATTGAGGTGAGAGGTGGTTTAAGGTGTAAAATAGATTTAATGATGGGTGTGACAGTTGGCTTTAAAGCTAGAAATGTTGAGAATGTTTTACATTGTTCTAGTGAAAGATTGACCCTTTATCATAATGCACTTAGAAAGGATATGTTTGTGGATGGAGGAAAGAACTATTATGAAGTGCAAGATAGTCTTGACAAGCTTCTGATTTATTTATCTTTTTTAACTTTACTAGAAATGTTTTGTTTCAGCATCAGAATTTGAAGTAGCTCCTACGTCAGTTGATGATCATATAGACCTCAATGAAATGGACAAAGATGCCTCTATCCAAAGCTGTGCAGAAGAAGAAAAAGAGGATGTTATTGATGGTCAGTACTGTACACTCGCAGTTATGTATTCTCTGTGGTCATTTGGCAAGTTATTGAGAGCTTAGAATGTGCAACTGGAGGCTATGCAACTGATGACGACATAAAAAACAAATGCAGTTGGAAAAGCCACTTCCTCAACCACCTTCATTTGGAAGGAAGAGCCAGCACAAAATATTAATTCAGATACTTTGGCTTGTATCTTTGGCACATAATAGACTGATAATCAGATTTTATAAACAGTAGAATTTTACCTTTCACAGAAAAGTCGAAAACAAACTATTTTGTTTAGTTTGTTTCCTTGGTCTCCTCTGTCTTGGTGATGCATTAAAGACTATATCAGCTAACAAGGCACTTTGGTCTGCCCTTTGCTTGTTGCATCAGTAAGGGCTAGTTTTGTGCATCATTTGCCCATATTTCTGCCTCATTCTGGTATGTTTTTTATGAGAACCTTCTGTCATTCAGTAAATATTAGTTTTAAAGTGAGTGTTCAGTTATTGTTTGATTTTCTTGATTTTTGTTCCAGGGTAACTTGTGACAAGAACTATTTGAAATCATTGCTACTTCCCTTCAGTTTCAGAGTTTCAGCAGCGCCTGCAGTTGTGTGGCAAATGCAGTTCATTGATTGGACGGGACAGCTTTGCTCAGTGCAGAGATGGTCACTTACTATGCCAAACATGTGTTGAAATGTCATCAAAGGAAACTTTATTATCACCTACAGAGGCATGTTACAGGACTATTTATGTTTTGACTCACTAGTGATGATACACAGCTTTATCAGTCAGTTCTCCTTACTGAACTACTGACGGGGACACAAGAATGCATAGCTGACATAAAGTCCTGGATACTCCAAAACAGGGTGCAACTGAATGATAATAAGACTTAACATCTATACTTACTTGTCCCAAGCAATGTCTGGCTTCTGAGTCATTCTTTTCTCCCTAGGTCACTGTCCATAAAACAATTCAACTATTCCTTCTCTTGTAGTCTTGGAGATAAGGATATGTGGGTCTAATTATGTTCACTTCTTATTTCCAGGCTTCTATCAAGTGTCTAGCACCTAATTGTAAACAGACTGTTCCATTACGTAAGTGTGACATGTTTAAAATTAGTTATTTATTAATGTTGAATTAGATCTATCATTGCTTTGGCTTTTTCTGTAGGTCATTGTGTTTCCTAAAGAAAGCAAACAATATTTGCCATCTAGTATTTGCATGATGGCCATTATAGTGAATGAATTGGACTTTCTTGTATTTTTTCCCTTTTTTAAGTATCTTTTAGCAATCTTGCCTCTCTTCGGTAATTTCTGCCAGTCTGTTATTTTACAGTGGCTCATGAATCTGGAGATAATTTGTATTTTGGGTTTAACTTTATTGGCTGGTTCCCTAATCAAGTTGGGAACAATTTTACCTATAGGTAAATTGAATGGTTGATGCCCATGGATATAAACTCAGTATAATTGCTACCTTCAGATGCAATTGTTACAAGTAACTTTTAGAAATGATTGTTACTTTACAAGTAACATCTAAATGTTATTGTTACTGCGATCCTGAGCATTTTGTCTCTATGATCCTTGAGAGAAATAGATTTATGAATGTGTGAAGATGTGCACATGCATGTAGCATTGTGTATTATGTGAGGGAGAATGGTAGTGTGTTTTCGTTTTATCAGATAAACAATGGCAAGATTTGGAATACTGCTTTCATCAAGTAAATCATGCTTTTAAAATGTTATGCAAGTGTTTGCAACATTTTAATATAAACAAAACTAAGAACAGTTTGTGATTTTTGTTTAGGAAAGATGGTGCCATTTTTTCAACATATATCTTCTTATCCATATCGGTTTTTTTTAATTGTGTTCTCTCAAGCAGGAGAGGCAAGGAAAGTTTTGCCGTACATTGTTATGGAATTATTGCAAGAAAAATCAGAAAAGGAAACATTCAAGTTAATCAGCGATATGGACATGATGGTATTAAGTCCTAAGGAAATAGGATTCCGTTTAATCAACAGCAACAGCTCACAAGTGAGTTTCAGTAAAAGCTGATTGACAAGTTATCAAGCAGATGAAGCTCAAGGGGCTTCTTTCGTTTCCTTATTCCATTATCAACGAAAATTTTGGTAGACACTTCCTAACATTTTTTGATTGATGAATTAATTAGGCAGATGGGTTCAAAAGTTGTCAAGGAAAAGATAGTGGTAGCTGTTGCCTCCCTTACAATTCACTGCAAAACAAAGGCCGACCCTTCTATGCAAAGTTCTGAGGAAATTCCTTACAACATTCCATTAGCTGGTCCTTAAGATAGCTGAACAGATAAGCTTTGGACATGCTTTTTGTTTGCATTTATCTGGGCACGTGAAGACTAATATCTTTTTTTAAAGTTAACACTTCGTGGATGGTTAGGATCACTAGTCTGTGTACACTGCTAATTTATAATGGGAACATGATAAAGTTACTGCAAAAATCCATGAAGTTCAATCACTAACACCTGCTGTTTGAAAGATAGTTAATGCAACGTTCAAAAATGTGTCATGAACTAGAATTGTTTCCTCTTTCTTGATCTTTCTCTCTTCACTGCTCTGCTTTGTTTGAAAAAAAAAATCCAGACCTTCGTTGAAAAATCTGCTGAAGTCCATTGAAGAGATGTAATGTTTTGTTTAGAGGCAATATTTTTCTAATTTTTTTATTTTACCAATCTTTAGCACCAAAAGGTGTTAAATCTAATAATGACATTCTTTTTTCATCATCAGTATTGTTGTAACCAAATTCTTGTTGTCTTTTATTCTCCACGTTATTCTCTTCCTCCTTCTGTATCATAGCCATTAATATCTTCTTCGTTTTCTTGTTATGATGCTTTTTTGATTTTTTCAGAAATACTGCCAGATTTGCAAGAAAGACCTTTATCAGTTTAGTCATGTGTCCTGTGGGTCAAAAACCACTCAGGAATGGTCTCCAGTGTCTGCTCCTCGATACTGGGCGCCATTTCCACCCAATTTTCAGCAGGTTAGTGAAATCTTCAGACAGGATAAATCTTTCATGTGCATGTATAAGCATAGCTAACTTTTAAAAATTGTAAAATACCTAGGGCATCAAGTACAAGGTACCTGTGGATCGTAGAATTAGACATGGATTATCTTGGCAATCTGTGTGGAGAGTTCTATTTACAAGAGATATCTGTCAATGTTGTTCACTTGTTAATGTCCTAGAGATATGTAGATAAGCTAGCAAGCATGCACAGAACCCAGTGTATGTGTTACACAGAATGGTAGCCCATTATGATGATTGTTGAGTGTTTTGGCTCTACACGTACTGTTCTAAAAACAGATTTTACTAAAATCTGATGATAAAGTTTGGTTGCAATTTACTTGATGTGTGAAGTACATGCTTGTAGAAACCAGTCATTTGCCGGATTTTTTCCAGGAAAATTACATATGCCTATTATAGACAACATGTATAAGTATTTTTATATGGGTATTTACGCTGTAGTACATGCATTATGTCAGTGTCCGCAATCTATGATCAGTGTGAATATATGTGTGCATAAATTATTACTGTTGCAGAAGTACTTGCTGGTTAATGTACTTAGGGAGAGCAGAGAATTCAAGAGGATCCTTAGGATGGTAGAGGTCACTTATCCTAACTTTGGTTACAACAATCCACAAATTTCACGCATACAAAATGTGCATCTCTGGGAAAGATATGCCCTGTGAGCAAGTCATTACTAAACCATTTGATATTCTCTTTCTTTTTTTTTAATTTTTTTAAAATGATTCTTATCAAGTATCCAAGATGTTGGCGAGTTCTTAGTGGATTCCTGTTGCTTATGCTCCCTTTTCATACAATAGTGCATTCTTTGTTACTTCATTCTGCCTCTACTGTGGCGTCTATTGACAAGGCTGGTTGCCATGTTATGATATATCCTTATTGTTATAGTTACTGACTTGGCATAAAACAACAGGTTCATCCCTACCCTACCCCCACTCTCCTCCCTTTACTGCTGTTGTCATTAGCATTAATAACAACAGCATCAGCAAAAGAGGAAAGTAGAAACCGCATCATGTATAAAAGGGGTGGAAATAACTTTTTACGGGTTTTTTTCGCTTTGCACATCCGTTAGTTAATTTCGCCATCGATATAAATCTGAAAATATGTTTGCCTTTTGGGTTAACTTTATCCATTGGTCCTACCAAGTTAGGGCAACATTACCCATGGGTGAATGGCTTATATCTATGCATATGAGTTCTGTGTATTAAAATGTGCGTGCAACGTTTCAACAAACAGCTAACAAGAAACTTGCTTAGTGTCGGACAGATATTATTTGTCATTCATTCGAATGTTCTGTTTTATTCAGAGCTCGCCAGCACATGGTCGATGATTTTGGAAAGGGCCAGCTCAACGAAAAGTTACTCTTTCATGGAACTGAGGCCACCTTTGCTCATGACATATGTAGCGAGGGGTTTGACTGGCGCCTTTGTGGGCGCAATGGCACAGTGTATGGCAAAGGTTAGTACACGGTGATGACAGACACCAAGTCGTATTTGTTCTTTGTAACTGTTTACATGTTTCACAAGTGTGTGCATGCGTACATGTAGACATAGGCATGAATTAATTGCTATTTTTTTTAATCAGCTTTTGTTAAATTGTTGCTGGATTGCAGACTTTTAAACCATCGCCTAATTCAGTTCCAGAATGCATCTTTCTACACCAAAGACCACAGATATTTGAAATCCCATGAACCATTTGGGTTTGAGGTTCTGTTTTGGAGCCAGGCTTATTTTTTTTTATTTGAAAGCAGCCCCCATTACCTCTTTGTATTTCCTTCCCGAACCCAAAGTGGGGTCTTGGGTCATCAGCTGAATCAGCTATTGGGACATGCTGCACAACTCGAATGTCCACCTAGCCAGTGTATCTGTATCTGGCCTTTCCTGCTGGCTATCTGCTTCCCATCGTTGCAAGAATATTGTAAATGTCATAACTTTTTTCCAATATGTTAAAATTTCACAACTTACTGAAGTATTAATGATAAATGCATATTGCTTCAGTCTCAGGAATTTTGAGTTGAATGATTTTTGTTTCAGGATGCTACTTCGCAAAGCATGCTAGCTACTCACTGAAGTTCAGTGACAGGAATGAAGGAAAAGGCCAATGGAGAGTATCTCTACGTTATCAAGTACACACGCACCCTAGCATTAAGTGTTCCTGCATGGCTTCAGGTCTTGAACAAGCTTCATCACTCTGTTATTCCACCTCCATTTCAGACCTTGACCCATTGCAGTCATCAAAGACTCTTTTTGTGGCTCGGGTGCTGTGCGGTCGGACAGTGGCAGGGAACAGCACAATGACAAAACCGCCCATCGACTCCGGCGACCCCAAGCAGAGGCCGTACAACAGCGCTTGTGATAATACAACCAACCCCAGCATGTACGTTGTATTCGATTCGGCTCAGGCCTATCCTGCGTACTTGATCTTATTTTAGTTGCGGTGATGAATAAACCCAGGTCATGGAAGTTAGGTATGTAATTCTGTAATTAGACAATTGCAACAATCCAGGTGGAGCTACAGACGAACGAATGGCTTCATAAAAAGCCCCTGTTGCGTTGACTTTGAGTATGAGGCTGTCTGTAAAAGATTGACATCTCTGACTTAAGACCACCTATCACTTCAGTGGCTTGGAAAATTCGATAGTAAACAGACATATTTTTGAACCTATTTTTAAAGAATCGGTCACTATCTCTTTAAGTGCCCCTTTTCACGATATTTACTTGAGTTTACTTTGGAGAGGTGATTACTGTGATGCAATTGAAATAGAATATAACAGTGTCTTGGATAATCTTTGTCTTTTCTGTCGTCGTCATAGTCATATTCGTTTTTAACTTGGTCTGCACCATCACAATCACATCACATTCCGCCACCACCGCAACCAGCCATCTTGAGTGTGACAACATCCAGGGCCATGGTACACGTAACAGGGGAGCATGCGCACTTGCATTATATGCCTGTTTGTTTTATGATGATATTTCCATGATTTTTCTTACATGGTGATGTGGGTTGAGTTTCATTGTTCAAGGACTCAATCCATGACAGTTGGGACATGACCCTCTCTTGCCTCTTAGACCACATTTATTAAACAATTAGCTTTCTAAATTAAGCTGAACTTAATAAGGACACGAGAGGCAATACTGCTTTCTAGTTTAAGTGCTAAAACGCAGATGGTTAGGAATTTCAGTTTTGGTGGTGGTCCTGTGGCTTACAGAGCTCACACTGCCTACAAACATTACCAATTAACACATGGCCAATTAACAAATATTCCCATATCTCCCATTGACATCTTTCTGTGTGTGGTGATATTTGTAGGCGTGTATTTCGAGAACGAAAGTGGGGTATTCATCCTTATTTGGGGAAATAGTTTCTGGCACAGAGCTTTACCAAAACATCAGAAATAAAAATTGCACTCCTATAGTACTTTAACAAGCAAAAGTATGAAAGTGAAGATAGACTGGATGGAAAGAATTTTTTTTTTTCTCTACCTTCCGAACTTGGCGAATACAGCACCCACTGAAAAATAATAAAAGCAACGACAACCACTACTGCCGCTGCGACCATTCGCAATAACGATAATGATACACCACCCGTTGCCTTAAAGTTTATATTAAATGCTGGAAATAGTGAGAAAATTGTTTAAGTGGGACAAAAAGGATCCCGAAAAGACTTAAAATACGTATGGAGTAAAGGGTCTCGGCTCTGTCAACAGCTATGCAAACACAACAGCTTATTCTGTCAGCGGGATGCCAAGGCCTGTTTATTGTCCTACTCGTAGCTCTCGACAATAAAATTAAGAAAAAAACCAACTATGCTGTTATAGAGGACAGGTCTTCCGACAGCTTACAGAGAAACAATCCACACCATTGTTTCGGGTCTTTCAAACGCCAGTATCCGTCTGTGTTACTAGGTATGCGGTCTTCTTATTTTGATGTGTTTTGGGTCGTTCTTGTCACTGGATATGATGCCTCCCATCCCGGTGGCAGTTTCTTTTGACCATGGGACGTCGGCGCCGACGAATAAAAATAATTACCGAATTGCATGGCAGTGACAAGAGACTTGCTCGACAAGAAGCTTTGTTTGTCTGAATTCGACCTTTTGGGCGGAGCTACTAGTGATATTTTTTGTGCTCAGTGTGAAAGATTTGTTTGTCTACACCATGTAGTTGACTGTAAGGGCAGTGAATCATATGCAATTCTGAACTCACAGTTTTTCTTTCTTTTGTTCTGCTTTTACCTTCATAACTAAACATTGCTGCTGTCTGTATTGGTGATTAGGAAGATATTTTAAATTTTCTACTCAGTTTTTACTGCATTAATCAGGATTTTTGCTTTAAAAAAATCAAAATAATAGCAGACTTGCTGCAGGCAAGAGGAACCTTTATGTATTGTTTGTGCATTGTTATGAATAATAATGTGTTACCTATGTTACGAGCCGTATGTAGGTCATTTTGCCGTAGTGTTACACATTTGTACAAAGATTAATAATTAAAGTACAAGTTTTTACTTGAAATGATTTGTGTAAATAGTAGTAATTTTCTTAATGTGTTTGTGTGGTTGGTTATTAAAGTATTCGGGGTAGAGGAGGAAGCCTAGAATCCACGTAAAATAGTTTATATAGATATACTTTTACTGTTACAGTCGCTTACAAACTTGTATGCAATGAAAAATGGAAAAGGCGTTAAAGATATGGTGCTGCTCTCGAACAAATAATCTGTTGCTCTGTTTAACGAGTAGTTAATGCTCTCGAACAAGTGTAATTTGTTGCCATTTTCTGACAAATAAGTTTGTTGGTACTCTAGTAAATACTTTGAGATTTAGCACAGCGTACAGATAATGTTCGGAACAAGGTTCTTTTCTCCCTCCTCTCTTCTTCTCTGAAAGGCCCTCAAAAGCTCTGTAATCATCTTTAACCTGTGCTTTACTTTATATCTGGCTCTAGGAGATTTTTTCCCATCTGTCTCGAGCTGGTGGGGTCAGGTGTTCCTTGGTCGTTCTCATTTTTTTGGGGTCTTGTTAGTTCCAATAAAATACGTGAAGCCGCCAGAATATATTTTCATAAGATGCTAAAATAATCAAATTTGAAGAAGCATGCGTGTCAAGAAAAACTTGTCACCACTTGCAAATTGAGGATAAACATCACCCATAAAACATCTCTGAATAACTGATCTTTCGAGAAAGGTGCACAGTTCTCCAGCAAGTTCCAGAATTTGTTTCTTCTTTACTATTAAAACAATAATAACGCATACTTTCTTCACACTGACGTACACAAAATAAAAAACCTATTGATATCTTAACAATTATGAAAACAACACGAAAAAAACACGAAAACGAAAAAAAAAAAAACAACTTCTGTCTGAAAGGAGATGGCTGCCAACAGAAAACATCACAGAGGAGGGGATAACCTTTGACCTGTTGCTCGAGGAATGGTGGAGCTAGGGTCGCTGCAGTGGTCAGCACGCGTCTCGGTCTGCAGGTGCAAAGGCGACATGCTGGTCATCCAGTGTCACATCGACCAAATCCTCTTTTTTTTCTGCCAAATTAGGCCACCAACCGGGAAGAGTATTTAGCATTTAAAGTTGGCGTGAGCAGTCAGGAAGTATCTGTCATCGCGCAGCGACGTCACAATTTATTGTGTCACGTGACTGCGATTGTTTACGCCCGGACTTAAATCTGTTGCTTTCCGTCCCTTCCTCATGCACCCTCGAGCCCCAAGAATCTGACAGCCCTGAGAGACGGGTATAAAACTTGCAATGTCTGAGTGTCTGACGAAAAATTCGCGAGCTGCAGAGTTGTGAAAAGTTTCTGAGTGAGGGGTGAGTGGCCTTGACTTAATAAGTTTTTCCCTTGTCATGTGGTCAAATACTGTATTCTGTTTAAAATTTCAAAGAACAAGTCTTGCCGTTCAAAAAAAAAAAAAAAAAAAAAAAAGGACCAAGGTTATCTGTGTAAAATATTATACTGATATTTTAGGTATTTCAACCGAAAGAGAATATAAATTCAACCTAAAATATTCTTACTTTTCAGGGAAGAACCAGGTGAACATTAAAATTACTTAGCACAAGAGACATACCCGAAAACCACACACCAATTGTGTAAAAAAAAGTTGCAAAATATGCGCATTTTTTTCTGTCTGGCATTACTTTTTAATTTTTAGTTTTCAAAAATTTCATTTTTACTTAAGCCTTGTGATCGTTATCTAACTTGATAAAACATTCTCCTTTTACATCACTTACAGACGAAGAACAGCCGATGTATACTCTTATCTCTTTACATCGGCATTACTCTGCCGATTAAGTGCTAATGTGATTCTACAAAACTGTATAATTTATATAGATTTCCTTTTGGTTCCCGTGGTCGTGGTTATTCAAAGTTATATTGGTCCTAAGAAAGTTGAACGGAAGGAAAAATAAAAGTAAAGTCATTCTATTAACAACGTTGTCCCTACTTACCGTGCTTAAGGTTGGTACATTTGGTTGCTTGGGTCATGCCCCTCCCATATGTTCATAAACACCTTCTCTAAATATATAGGGACAACTGCATACGAGCAAGCTTGCGACCTCAATATCGCAGATCATCAAGACTGAGGAGAAGATGCTGAGCAAGGCGTGCCTGGTGGCGTTAGTGACGCTGCAGTGGTCAGCTGTTGCCCTCGGCTACTCAGTCTACGCGTGCGAAGGCGACATGCTGGTCATCCAGTGTTACACGGGCCAAGTCCTCATCCTTTCTGCCAAGTTCGGCCGCCAACCGGGAAGTGTATTCAAGTGAGTAGAGCTCACCACACTTGCTAACACTTGAAAAGATAATGAAATACGAGGAAGAGCATTTTGAAATCCAATAGAACGTATACATCTAGATCACCCACCCACCATAAAAAGCAAATAAATAAATATATAAATAAACAAATAAAAATTAAATATCTAGCAGCACCCCACTGACAACGAGCCAGCTCTTTCTTGTAAAACTTTCAATCTTTGCTGAACGCTGTCACAGGTGTGGCGACAACTTCATGCTGCAAAAGGTGTGCAAGACGGACGCGACCCAGTACATGCGGTACCGGTGTGAAGGGAGGTTCATGTGTGAGGTCCTGGTGGACACGGCGACCTTCCTGTCTGACCCTTGTCCTGACGTGCTCAAGTACATGGAGGTCGAGTACCAGTGCGTGCCGCCCACCTCCTTCGCCAGCGTGGACGCATGCGTGGAGAAGTGCATGGCCACCGGTGGGAACCCCTGCTCAGCCAGGTAAGTGGCTTAATGAATCTTTTGTTTCCCTCTTTCCTGTTAAGAGCCAACCGGAGTGCATCTTTTTTTAAAATCTCTAGCTCTAGGTCGTTTTACTCCAAGTAACTGCTAGTCTTGCCATGGAAACAGGTGTCATGTCCAGCGAGAGATTATGAGTGCAGGATGCGATATCTGAATCAATCATCCGATCCTTAATAGCTAAGACCCAGGTGCTAATGCAAAAAGCAGCCTCTTCATGCATTTTCTATCCCTCTCTTCTTGCGCTCCAGTCCATAATTAGGGCTACAAAAGAGTCCCTGGGGCTCTAAATGTAGAATGGAGGTAAAGTCTGTGCATCCCAGAAAAAGCCATATTCTTGTTTATACCCGAGAGAGACAAGACTGAACACAAACTACAACACTGCGGGTATTGTGAGGTAAGCCTCTCTTTAAGATCTGGGCTTAATTCACAAAGCTAGAAACACCGTCAGTGACCCATCTTACCCAGCATAGGTTTGTTCATGCCACCCCAGGCAGCGCTTGTAAGTCAGGACATTTAATTAAACACCCAACTCCCCCCAAAACCCATTTCACGGGTTCGTCCAAAGTGGGAATTACATGTATTTAAGGATGAAATGTGTGCTTGTTTGTGGTACAGGGGGAGAGAGCTGCATGGGGGAATGTATGTGGGTTTATGAATCATTGTTGCTGTACTTAAAAATCATGAGGTTATCATGGAATGTAGAATAATGTCAAAGCCAAGTTTAGACATAAAGAATATTTTTAAGGTGTGTCATATAGATATAGGTCACTTGTATTATTTATAATCGAAATAATTAGAGTTGGCTGTCTTATATCCTTACCACACATAAACGTACCATGCATACAATCCATATATTTACAAATATTAAAAACAGTTAACAACTGTCAATTTTTTTTAATTACTTGAGTGGTCTCTAGCTAGGGACACGAGATCAATTTTAGTTTAAACCTTTTTGTTGAGTTGTAATTTTCGTTTTCCTACTGAAAGTTACCACATGACATGTTCAAATAGGTTTTATTCTGTTTTGATGAATGTTGTAGCATTCAGTGACTTATTTTCTGGCGTTTCAGCGTCCCTGCTGCTGGGTTAAATCAACTACCGGCACAGCCTCAGCCCCAGCCCCAGCCTCAGCTTCAGCCCCAGCCCCAGCCTTCAGTCCCGCTCAGTGCACTGTCTGTCGCAGCTCAGCAAGGTTCCACAACAAAGACAGGGCAACAACCAGCTTTATCCCAAAGCAGACCGTCCCCCGCATCATCGTCATCGTCGTCGTCATCATCATCATCAGCAGCAGCATCCCATTCTCATTTTTCTGCCGTCCCCGCCTTGCCTTACGGATCAGACAAGGCGAGCAGCAACACGGGAACTTCCGGGGGAACCGGAAGTTCGTCGTGGCCAATGCAGGTACCAGGTGCTTTGCCAGTAGCTAGACAAAACCCAGCGGCTGTCTTGAACGCGAATTCTGCGACCCGAGCAGCTCTGATGGCCAGGCTGGGCAACGTTCTTGCATCTCTGCAAAATCGAGCAGGCTAGCTGAACATTCTGCAAACAAACTGTCATGGCGGTTGGGGTGGAAACTTGTTCAGAGGTTTTCTAATAGCTTGCCGGACTTGTAATGACATAATTACTTCCAACAAATATTATACAGAAATGTAATGTTTCCTTTCTGTGGATTGGTGATACTTTTTATACGTCGTTTATAAAACTGTCTCCTAAACTGGAGTGATAAAGGATGTGACTGAATAAATGGCAGCTTATCTCCCTTTTTTCAAAAACGTGTCCTGCTGGATGCCCTTCAAGAAGTTGCCTGTGCGCAATAGTTATTCATGTTTTTAAGGAAAACATTAAAAAATTTGTTATTGATTTCAATTGTTATTTGTACTCCTTAAAGGGCTGTGCAGTAGATTAGCAACCAAAAAGTCTTTTGAAAAATGTGTCTCTGTGACATTGAATGCAGCGTCTAGTGACCTCTAGTCCTTTAACCCGATTAAACAGGAAGCATTCAATGTATCTGGTAAGAGGGTAGCAAGGACTGGTTGTTTTGTAAGTCTGCTGTGATTAACTTCACCTTTTTACGAGGGTGTTTTAAAAAGCAAAATTTCATAAACAAAGTCTTGTGAACCAGAAACACATACATAATTATCAACTAAAGCTTTTTCTTTGGCAATGCTGCCTGGGGGGACGGAGGTATCAGAGCTCGTGCGTGCATGCAAATAACAGATGTGTTCCACATGCGAGCGTGTATCTTCTTCTCTGTGTGCATGTTTTATGAAAGAGGGATCTTGTGTGAAAATAATTATGTATTAACATGAAAAACTGGTGAAAGACGCGGGGAGGAGAGACAACCCTGTCCCACTACGCCAAAGAACAAAGAAGCACGCAGTGAAAATAAGACCTAAAGACCCATAGTTAATGTGGTGCTAGGTGTGATGGATGGCTTTGCTCTCAAAGATGCTTTTGTGCTGGAAAGCGTGCAAACTCATTTTTTTCATACAGGGAAAAGAGGGTGAGAAAGGAACTCGGACTACAATAAAGTTTGCATATTTTCACGAGTTATGCTGTGTTGTGTTATTCTGACAGAATGACTGACTTAGAGGACATTAGTGTGTGGCATCCATTTTATTTAACTGTCGCCATGTGAAAGGACATGAAGGACTTCTTTCCGCGTCTTAAAACATGACGACATGACAGATGACAACTGGTATGTTCTCTTCGTCCTCTTTTTTCTACCTCACTCTCTTTAATTCTATCTTTAGTTCTCTATCTCTCACTCGAAAATAATAACATTCTGTCTAAACATACATTAGCACTTTTCCTCCTGACATACTAGTGTACGACTGTTTGATTCATCTGTTGCTCTAGTGAGACAGAACTTTTATATAATGCTTCTTCTTAACGAACCTACCCTCTACCTAGGTATCATGTGATAAACATACCTGCTTATCCACATGTCGATGAATTCTTCTTCATCTCCTGTTTTACTTGTCGACGGTTTTGCTCTTTTTTTGCTTTTTCTTTTGCTCTTTTTATTCTTTGGTTGCTGTTGTTGTTCATCATATTGTTTTTGATAAAGTCAGAAGCTACACGAAGTGGTATTAAACTAATTTTTAACGTTTTATTTTTACTCTCTAAACACTTCTTTGTGCACACACTATCTCTCTCTATTGAGAACCTGCACGATGAAATGCGATAATAAAACAATTGACTATAAACACCGCCCGGTACCTGGCATGACAGACTATTAAATAATGACATTAACTGGGCAAACAAAATAACTTGAAAGAATTTATAGAATTTTATACCATATTTAAATTTCAGCAACTGCAGGGAGGGCTGTGTCTTGTTGGATGGAGCGCTGTGCTACGTCATCGTGGTGACGGGACTATGGCTGGAGGGTTCGTGTCCGGCCAGACCTGCACGTGGAAGGAACAGGGATTGCTGCCTTGGGAGTGACCTGGGATTTGTCATACCGAGCGAAGGGAGTATGTGTGTGTGTTTATATAAAAAAACTAGACAAAAATACGATTTTTGTTCAGCCTGAAGAGTCCTGGCACTTTAATGGACTTGCTTTTGTGGGTCATTAACATCACAACTGATGTAGCAAGGCAATGGCAAGAAATATAATCACCTGCTTTATCACCTCCCCTGTCTTGTCTGGCGACAACTTAAGATGTTAATATTCTTTCTTTCTCTAAATCTCCTCTTTTTTTCTTGTTATGAAGCTGATCCTTTTTTCATTTTTCATTCTTTACGCAGGCCTTTCCCGACGAAACCATTACGTTTGCGGTAACACGCTTAACCGGAAACAACAAAACATGGCGGACCTGCAATTGAACCGAAAGTACCAACGCTTTGGTGACGTCACTAAAGTCTGTGGTAGGATTAAAGAAGTATACATCATGAAGACAGAGTGTAATTGTACTTTATCTTTCCACCATCAGCCTCCTTGTCGTTTCTGCTATGTAGGTCACCTTGATCACGTGATCCTTGGTTATCCTCATGACATTTAATAAATCATAGCAGGAACATTTATTTGAAAAAAATGTTCTCGTAAAAATTTCCGAATAAGCAGCAAAGCCCTTCTCACGGGTGCAGACAAATGATTCACGTCACGCCGAGGGTCCCACCCGGCGATGTGTTGTGAAAAGTCCGTGACTGTCTGACAGAACTCGCTGTTGTGTCATGTCACAAGCCTGGCAGTTTGATGGCTTGGCTGCAGCTGATGGAGGAGAAGTCTCTGATCCTGGTGTCTGTCTGGCCGTTTGTCTGTATGTCTGCCTGACACATAACAGTTGTGAGCCCGAATGTCATTTCGTAGTGAAAGACTAACTTCCGCTGTGAAGAAAAAAGGTGAAAGAAATAAAGGTAAAAGATGCAAAGAACTTGTCTTTGTGCCTCTGGTGACAGTCATGTGTGTGTATATATGTTTAAAATTTCACGTTTGTCTAACATTACTTGTATTTAGTGTACGCTTTTTGAGTCTATTTTGTGAATAGAATTTTATTAACTTAATTTACAAACGAGATACACCAGAATATTACTTATCAAAGGTATTCACACCCAAATACTTTGTGGTAGGGTGGGCGCCGGTAGTGTAGTGGTTAAACCATTCGCTTGTCACCACTGAAGTCAAAACTAAAACATAATAGGTTCAGATTTTGCCTGTGGACAATATCTGTTAGCAAGCCTGGATATTGAGAGATTTCTCCAGATATCACCGACTTCCAAACTATAACAAAAGTACCCCCCAAAAATTTAATGGAGTTAGACCCCGGCGAGCGTCTGATTACAAGACTGTTCATAAATTCTCTTTTTTCTCACATCGTTAATATATTCCCCACAATACGTCACGTTATTATTTAATGAGGTGTACGATTATCCCTTAGGAGATTAGTGCATGACATTTTATTTCATTTAACTGTCGCCATCTCACGGTACGTGACATTTCTATTTGTTCATTAACGTGTCAAATGCGAGCAGTAGTTATTTCCTTTTATTATTTTTTTCTTTCATTTCCTGACACATGCACGCACCTAATTCCAATTTCATCAGAAACAAAGAAATAATGCTGAGTCAACAATAATAGTTTCTTGCATTTATTGGCTTTTTGAAATTAATTTGTTCGCTTGTTTGTTTTTGTATTTTTATATGGGGTTTTTTATACATACAAAAAGTAAAACAACATTGGTATTTCACTGTGGAGTGCCAGGAGGTACAGACTTGCCGCAGGCGGTCTGAAAGTCAGCGAGACAGACTCCAGAAAGAACTTTTCTGCCAGAAACATGGCCGACAAACTGTAGAACTTCTGAAATGAGACGATAGTAACAAAATCGCTTTCAATGTAATATGTCACAAACTCGTGAGTGGTTCATCAGGCAATATACTAGTAGAAAAACAGGAAATCAACAAAACCAATAACATCGACAAAAAAATAGATTAACAGGTAGTTTACAAGAAAAAAATTACTTAAAGTGTGTGTTGGGGAAGGGGACTGCACTTACACTCTGTCTTTATGACGTATACTTCTTTAATCCCACCACAGAACTCCGTGACGTCACCAGAGCATGGGTACTTTCGGCACAATTGCAGGTCCGCCATACTTTGTGGTTGCCGGTTAAGAGTGTTACCGCAAACACAACGGTCGCCTCGTAAAAGGCCTGCGTATGCGTAGCCGCGACCTTTGCACCTGTGGGCAATAAACAATTAAGATTAGGCATCCATTGCACTTCCAAACTGGGCGGATGTTTACCAGTTAAGATAAAATATTAGACATTTTCAAAAAAAGCGTAATTAGTTCTGTAGCGGGTTCATTAAAATTAATTATTTTGTTATATTTCTTTATTAATGAATATTATTATGTAATTTTTGTATATGCCTAAATAACAAGCCAATCTATCAGTCATAATTGAAGCAGCTATAAGGTTTTTAAAATAAGAGAAATAATATTCCTGTCCTGATACCAATATTTTATTCCTTTTTTTTTCTCAAATGCAAAGATTCATTGCTTGTCTGTGACTACTTTCTTCCATACTGTGTCAACCTTTACATTCATGTATACACACAGCAACACCTGCAGCTTCTGCTAAGAAAGACAGCTCACACACCTCTCTAGGCACCAGCGGTTTGTCATGGAGTTTCCTAGAACGATCGTGTCATTCTGAAGACCTGAATATTTCTCCACGAAGCAGCCCAGGACCGTCGATGAAGTCACTGAACAAAAACAGTCAGAAAAAGGTGATGTAGTTTGATGTGTATGTGTGTGTGTTTGATGGACTTTGCAGTGGGAAAGTGAGAGCTTATGCAAATGAAATGATTGGTGTTCTGTAGACGGTGCAGACCATAGAGAAAGTCTTATTAATTTTGTACTTAATGTAGAGTAAGGTCTTATTAATCATTCAAGCACACACACAAGCACACACACACACATTTACCTGTACTACTTGAAGATTTGGTGCATTGGACAGAGTACTTTTCGTGGGAAACAAAACCCACTTTAGACCAGTCCAGTGCTCCAAGGCCCTGTAATGTCACAAGTCCATGGATACATAATATGCACCACCTGTAGTCCTTGTCACACTACATACGTCACGCTACAGTTTCTCTCACTCGACAGTACACGTCACCTCTACACTTCACAAGCATTTCCCTCTGTGTGTTTAGTTAAGTCATCCAAGAGGTATTACAATGTACCATTTCTTTTACATATCATAAACTCGTTTTGGATTTTCAGCCTATTCTGTTTTTGTCTAAAGCCTGAACTTGTCTCTCGTGTTGAGCTAAATCAGTGAACCATGAAATAAAGAGCTGTACCTTAGGAGACGCGTGGCCAGGACACGGCTTTGGTTCTGGAACTTGTGGTTTGGGCTGATATAGGCGAAAAGAATACATAATCTGTTAGAACCGATTAGAACCTCATCATTTATCTCATTCTGTTTTTGTTTTCACACACACACACGAAAAGTAAATCGACATCAAGAAACTCAAAGACAAAGATGTGTCGCATCGTTGACAGAAATAGAGGGTTGACTAGACACAAGGTTCACGTGCGATGACATCACCTGACCCTCAGGAACGTTTTATCACATCACCTTCTTCTCGGATTGAACCGAGAGTTAATTTTTGAAAACTAACTGTAAAAAAAAATTACATGAGCATCAATGCAATCACAACACAGGTGTGGCTATATGCCCATTTGTCTGTCTGATATTTGTACACTTGTATAGTGTAAACGCGTACGTGCATGTACACTGCACTCGGAAAATTGTAAGCAATAAGAGAAATATCAATAAATATTGTCCGAGACAGATAAATAATTTTTAGAGGAAGGACTTAAAGATGCTCACAGTGTTGTCAGCATAGGGTGGCACTGAGATTCCAAAGCACGACCTCATCCTCTTCAGGTTGCCGCCTATGACATCAAACTTGACTTGAAAGCAATATCCACCCGGACAAAGCTGGGTGTCGTTTGTTCTTGTATGTCGACTCAGCAGCTTAAAGAAGAGGATCCTGTTCACAGAGGCGTGTTTACGTGTTTATTCGCGGCGGACAAAAGACCTTCTACTATTGTGCATCTTCGATATCTGAAGTATTGTTCGGCAATATTTGCTAAAAACTAGCCCTTCATATTTTAGGAATATGTACAGATGGGGGTGTTTGACTGGTTCTCGACAATTTTATCAGACTTTTGGATTCATTACCCGTTTTGTTTGTCGTGGAAGAACACTCTGCCCGTTGTGTCGGCGTCCAGCTCCTCCAGACTCGATGCCCACGTGGCGTTGTCCTTGATGACGGCCGGGTAGAAGCTCCTTACACTGTACCCGTCTACGTCCAGGGGTTGACAGATACCTACTCTTACCACGTCACCTCTGAAAACACATCATGTCAACGCCACTTGCATAACACCATCTGTACAAAATTTGTAGAAAATGGAGCTGGTGAGGGGACAAATCTACAGATTTTTTTCATCAAAGCTTATCTCCGTTAGTTTAATGAGTGCTTTCGTCAATTTTTCTGTAGATGAATTAATAAATATTTACGTGCGTTGTTGTTTGCCGTATATAAATATATCGTTCTATAACTTACTTCTCTACACCATAGCCGGAGAAACTGATGGATTCTGGGAAGCCTCCGCCAGTGAGTTGGTTATTGAAGTCGATGAGATAGGACTTGTGTGTTCGGAGAAGATATTCATTTCTGATGAGACCTGCACAGACATCTGAGCGTGAACAAGCGAATAACTTGTTCATTTTGATGTGACACATGACAGGAAGCCTTCTCCAGTTCCAAGACTATCTGTTCACTGCTTATTGCGAATAAGTGAACAATCAGCACTATTCACATGCACGCACGCACGCAAACATACCAGCCAGCAAGCGATGTCTGACTAACTTTCTTTTGCTGTGTTTCTGAATCACTGACTCATTGACCAACACACTGTCTCGCTAGCTAACTGACTTGCTCACTCACTGACTTCCTGACTTATTTACCATCTGACCTTCAATGATAAATGGTTTGTCGTAAGGCGAGTCATCTCGTCTGATGATCATCGGTGTCTTGTCTTTGTTGGGCTTTGAAAGACTTCCTCCGGCGCCTAGAATTTCCATCTGTGACAAAAACACAAAACAGGATTCAGTGACATTCGGAGTACTTATTTGATGTACTTAACTCCTGATTGTTACTAACCATATAGTTGTTACCGCTTTGTGTGTGTCTTACCTTGATGTAGCGGTAGGGACAGACAGTCAGGCCCCAGGTAGGTCGGTCTGAACATTCCGGACCCTTGTAGAAGGGAAAGTTCCTGACGAGACACGCGTTTGGCGTCCCGGTCACAGACCCGTCCGCGTCGCGCAAGAATATACCCAGATTTCCGTCCCTTTCTTCCCACCCGTACACAGAGGCGTTGCCATGGAAAACCCAGTTCCCTCCATGTTCCTGTCAACGAACCACAGATCTTAGTCAACGGTTACGTCAAACAATTTTTCGTTTGTGTGTTCGATCGCTCGTTCGTGCGTGCGTGCGTTAGTTTGATTAGCTGTGCCTTCCTTCGAACGTTCCTTCGGTCCAATTATTCCCTTATTCCTCTTTATTTCTTCATCTACATTCAGCATGTCTGATGTTACATGTGACCTGTCATCTATTCTTTCTGTAAATGTGATTTCTGACGACAATGATGATACTCCAACGGCTTGTAGTAGTAGTAGTAGTAGTAGTAGTAGTAGTAGTAGTAGTAGTAGTAGTAGTAGTAGTAATAATAATAATAATAATAATTTAAAGCAGTTAATTCACATAATCACCCTCCTTTTAGGGTGTTGACATCATGCATCCCAATCTACAAGTATTGGTGATCATGGCACTACAACGGTACGATCAAGACGAGTTTACCACCCCGCCTGGTTATAAACAAGACAGTCGTACAACATATAAAGAGCAAGTGACACCCACAACCACCTACCCCGTCACAGTAGCCAAACGTGATGTTTTGCATGTAGCATGACGTCATGGTCGGATAAGCGTTGGAGCGTTTGAAGCTGATGCCGCCGGCGTGTCGGGTCACGGTGTTGCCAGCTGACCCCGTCAGTGTCTGCGTGTCGAAACGGTCGAAGTAGCTATGCTTGATGAAATTAGGTCCTTGGTAGACACCGATTCCAGTCAGACTTTCTAACCTTTTGACGACATCAAAAATCGGGATTGGAACGTTTTCTGGTATTTCATTCTCTCTCTCTCTCTCTCTCTCTCTCATACACTCTCTCATGCAAACACGCGCACACACTAAGCGATGGAAGAACTACATCAATTCTGACCTACTCAAGGAACTCTTTATGACATACAGATCACTTGGTCCTTTATCACTCACACTCTCGAGTCATACTGGATGCCATTGTTGTCCGTCTCGCCGATGAAAATGCTGTGCGTCACTTCCGTCCCGCTGCTCATGCTTGAGGTCCCCCCGGAGAAAGCTTCACGCGAGTCCGCCAGACTGGGGAAAGTTTATTCAACTAAAACTGAGCTTAATGGCTGGTTAAGGCAACAATATCACGGAAATATTTGTGACACAATCTTGTCTCCATTTTTATTTTATTTTGTTTATCTCTGTATCTTACAACAACTCCATAGTATAATTGCCCACTGGCATCAATAAAGTTGGTATTTGTCATAGCCGTGAACTTAACAAATAAAAAATGAGAGCAATGTGTGTAAAGTAAGACCAAGACAAATACAAAACATGGTAATTTAAAAAAAAAAGAGATATTTCTCAAAGAACTTACGTGCAGAAGGCCAGGCGTATATTACCTCCTTTGATCCACACATTCGCACGAATGTTCTTGTAAAATGTATTTCTGTACAGAGGATAACAGTAACTCCCCGGTCAGAAAAATGACAGGTAATTATTAATGACATAGTAGAAGAAGCGCTACACCTTTGCACTCAACAAAAAAGTATCACTAACTGTAAGTATATATATATATGTCTAAAACTATAACCACGAACCGTTTGTCGAACCATTCGCGATCAAAGTTTCGATAGGGTTAGTGCCAATCACACTTTATTTATTCATTTCAAACGCTTCTTCAAGAAATAAAGCAAACACTAGCTCGCTAACCTACATATGAAATTGTTTCATTTCATGATCACTCATCTCTGTATACATCATGTCGGTATTCAGCTTTATATTTCAAAACAATTTCTGTGATTTTTTCCTAAATCTTGTGATAGCTATGGGAAATACCTCATGAATTCTCATTCAAGAATAAGTTTTTCTCGGATACTAATTCCAGTTGCTGCCAAAGAAATTCTCTTTGTGTCTGTATGAGTGACCGGGTGTAGAGGGGTGCTTATTATAGAAAGTAAGCAGGACACGGGTTTGAGAGTGGTCCATCATTGGAGTTGGGAAACGCTCCGTCATTGTTTTTGTAGTTATCATGACTACTCATATCGCTATAAAAAAATATGATTTTGAAAGAAATATCCCATCCAACTACTTAACTGACCTCAACAACACACCCATTGCTTATCTAACTCCTGTTACCTGCGTAGTTCTGTCCAGACTTGGACTCCATCAGGAGTGGGAGGACTGCGAGGGTCATAACCATTAGTCACCTGGAGGATTCCATTTTCTGGCACTTCGTTTTCAGATTCCAGGCGCCCGGTAGATATCTTGCTATCTATGAACATTCCAGCCTGAAAATAGAATAATGCATTTTAAGGAAATGTATCCTTTGTTTATGTCCATCTCAAACCACATTAATTTAGATCCACTTACCGTTTGACTTACTTCGTGCTGTTTCTGTGTCCTGTGAAAAGGTAGATTTTTTTCTGTCTGTCTGAATTTAATAATAACAATAATGATAATGTGTGGCTCTCTACTAGAACATTAGTATCCGTGCGATAATCACGCATATGGACAGCATAAACGGTGAAAATGTACAAAAATGAAAAACCTGAAAGAAACAATGGGACCAAAGAAGCAAAGAAAATAATATGGAACAAGAGCCAGACTGAAACTTGTGGCTTGTTTACCTGTTGTTATGGTGACTTAAGGTATTCTTCTTCAGTCGCATTTAAACAACCAAACAGTCATTCGCACATTCACTGGACAATGTTGGAAATACTAACATGAGTGTTTGAATGGGCTATGTTTCCAGCGAAGCTTTTGATTGGATAATTCCATGGATTGTGCACACGCCCTAGCTCCATCTGGCGGTCGAATGATAGTCCTAAAGGGAGATCAGAGTAGACAATCTTGAAGCCTTTGCCCTGAAACACCCATTGAACTCGTGACCTGACGATCATCATGTTACCTAAAATATTCCTCTAGGAAGAAAAGAGCTTGACACTTCTTCGTGTCATCGACTTAAGCAAAGTAATCACGTATGATGATGAGGATGAGGATGAGGATGAGGATGATTTCTCTTAGCTATACAGATAATCCACATGACCTCACTGATCCGGGGAGCGTCTCATGACCCTTACCTCACCACCGGCCGCTGCATTGTTGTTGATGATGTTGTTGGGGTGAGTAATCCAGTATGTAGCTAACTCGCTGAAGCAGACGAACACAATTGGCAAGTTTAACGGTTTCCAGTGGTAGAGACAGACAGGAGAAACACGGTGCATTGTTAGTAGCGGAAATGACCCCAAGGATACACACATCACACACACGTACAAACCTATTTACAAACACACACAAACACGCACGCGCACACACAAGTCCTTCTAATGTCAAACGCCCACGATCTGACCTTAGGGTCACTAGTTGTCAACTTGCTTGCTTGCTACTCACTCGCAGTTGACGGTAAAGTCTTTCTGTGGGTAGTCCTCCTTACACCACTCCTTGCGCGAGTCGGACATGAGCAGCGTGCCGTGCTGCGTTCCCAGGACGAGGTTGCCCTCGATGACGTTGTCCTGCTCCACGCTGTCCTCCAGGAAGATGCCATGACCCAGGTGGAGGTAACACACGTTTCGCTGCACCTGACAACACGAACACACACACATCATCATCCACATTCCATGTCATTCTCATTTGAATAAAGCACACCACCACAACTGTCTTCTAGCAAGAATGAAATTATACTTTGGCTCAAACGAAGAATTGCTATCTTATCTTGTAGTTAACTTTGAATCAAAATGATAATGAAATCGTTATCAACGCTTAAAAATAAGAAGAATGTTCTTAGGAAGACGTCAACTTAGTACAACCTATTTTGTAAAGAGTTCCCGATAACTTTATAGTGGATGTGCTGGAGCTTGTCAATATTAATTGCGATTTCAATTTCAGTGTAATTAAGTTTGTTTTATAGAAAGACCTCGGTATCATATTCAACATTCAGTGGATGAGGCCTGATGACGGTGTCTGTTGTTAAAGGAATGATTTCATTGAAAACTCGCTCACCAACAGTCTGTGTGTTCCGTGAACCGTGACGCAGCGTGAGAATGAGTCGTACACTGAGTTGTCCCGCACATACATACCCGTGACCTCATCACACATGTGGAAGTGAATCGGGTAGCGACCTGCAAGTATCATCATCATCATCATCATCATCATCATCATCATCATCATCATCATCATCATCATCATCATCATCATCTTTGTCGTCGTCGTCGTCGTCGACGAGAAGGCACATTTTGAACAGGATGAGGTAACCTCGTGCCTATCCGTGTACTGCTGTCCTTAGCTGGCCAACAGATGTGGTCACGAGGGATGAAATGTAAAACCATTGAATCCAGACATTACAAACCATTTTCTTTCGCAGCTCGTCGGACTTACTGAGCAAGGCCTGCTGCCCCATGTGGTACAGCTCCACCCCTTCGATGTGCACACTGGCATGGCCGCGGAGAATCTGAAATGGCGTCAAACATTTTAAAGCACAAATCTGACAAAATGGGAGACGATTCGGCACACAGATACACTTGCCGTTATAAAGGAGACGTACTTTAGCACCTGCACCCATCAATTAAGATATTAAGAAATTGGAATGGGAATATGAAGTGTATAGCGACCGACTTCAATTTCTCAAAGTTGCTTCAAACGCATGAACAAACGAACAACGAATAAACAAATAAAAATTGCCTTATAATTCTTAGAGTAAGAAGGCAGTTGTATAATTTACATTTAGCAACACTGACACTTGCGGAACAAATAGTAACACGGAAATATTCATGGACATGAAACAAAAAACAAAAACAAAACAAAAGCAAAAACCAAAAAAAACCCCAAAAAACAACAGCAAAAAACAAAACAAAACAAAAAACAAAAAACAAAAACAAAACATAAGCAAAAACAAACAAAACAAAACAAACCAACCAAAAAACCCCAAACGGAACAAAACAAGTTTCGAGTTCCAGAGACGAGGGAGGTGCACTTACTCTAATGTTACCGCCAAACGTGTCCCTGCTGAAGCGCTGACAAAGTTTTTTTTCCTTCTGGTCGTTATAGTAACACTCAGGCTCCATCACGCCCTCGATGACGATGCTGCGGGTGAGCATGCCAACCTCCGCGCGTTCGTCCACGTTGTACGTGATGTTGCCGTAGTGCAAGTATTTGAACGTTTCTGTGGGATCGAATAAACGACAAATAAATAAGATGGCAACATTAAAAAACACACATTGGGGGTGGATCAGAATGTTTAAAAGATATTCTGGACAGGTATACACAGGTAAGGATGTACACACCCAAGTTTTAGAACCTCGAGCTTACCGTTCACGCGTACTTGTCGTGACGTACACGTGACACACGGAATTAAAGTTCGAAGCTCTGCATGTCGCCAGTCGCTGTCCGTGGAGGCAACAACGATCTTGTCACCTTTCGTTAAAAAAGGCCATTAAGCACTCAACCAGTCTACAAACATGTAAACATGGTCTGTAAAATGTAAACATTATCAATAAACATGCAAACATGGTCAGTAAACATACAGACACTGTCCATCATCATGTAAGGCAGATTTGTTTAGCTGATAACATTGAACAAGTTTGTAGGAAAAACAAATATATAACTACAGGAACTAATCACAAGCAGAGGAGATGAGGAAGGAGTAGACTAAAAGGTTTGACTGACTTTCTTATTATTTCTTGCATTATTGACATACCCGGCTCCCACCCCACCACTTCGTCAGCCAGTGTCAGTATCGGGTAGGCGGCCTCGGTGTTCAACACGCGAAAATAATTGAATGAAATGGATGAACTGGCTGCCACCTGGCGACACACGAAGGACACATGGCTGTAAGAGTGAGGCAAGTAAATATTGTAAATCACAAACGCTGCTGTAGTGAGTTCTGGTAGGTCTTATTGTCTCGTTTATAAATGGTGTCTCGTGTATGACGTCTTGTGTACGTCATTTGTTCCACGTCACTTGAAGCAGAAAAAGACGTCATATGTAAGAGAAAAGCAGTTGCTCTAAAAATGACGAAGTCAGCAGGAAAACAACGGTCTTCGTCCGCCATCTTCTTTATATCTCTCTCAGTGACATTCCTCTGAACTTCTGCCTCTTCGATTCCATTCACCTACAAATCTCTTCATCCTCATCGTCATTTGCGAGGACTGGTCGAGCGTTGTGTATATCATACGTAAGTGTACGTTTGTCTTATTACAGATGCAAAGGCGATGTAGTATGGTAGAGTCGTAACAGTGGAAGAACATCCACAAGTGTAGTCTGACTATAAATTAATCTTCCATGGTAGTTCTACATATCTCCTCATCCCTGCATTCATTAAACATCAATTTGTGACATTGTAACCTTCATCATAGCAAGCCACGCCTTCGTAAACGGCGCAAAAACTCCAGGGCTTAGTACTCCTCAAACATTTTTCTTAAGGATATAATGTAAATAACAGAGAGACATTATCAATTAGTGACAAGAAGGTTAATTCCTGCCTACCTGAAAGTCAAGGTGTCTACTCCAGTCGGTAAGGTGCAGATATCGCTCTTCACCTGGAAACCTCTGACCGTCTGGCAGGTAGGACTCACTTGCAGATGAAGGGTCTCCTGAAGTTTAGAAAAGTCTGCCATGTTTACATTTCAGCTTCTTAAATGAATATACACCAAAACTATATTAAAACTGCTACCAGCCGCTAAGCAGAGTCGGCCATTCCATGTAACCACGTTTTTTTTTTTCACTTGACGCGCACTTGTAATGGTGACTGTGGCAGGTTTTAAAATATGAATCGTAGCATGTCATCGATAACAAAATACGTAAATTGGAAATCCTTTCAACCTTTGCGGACGATGAAAGAGTACGAGTCGGTGTCCGTGACCTTTGTGATGGCGTCACCACCAAGTTTCTGTATTGTCATGTCCAGGTAGGCAAGTTTTCCGTTTTGAGCTGGGTCGCCGCGCCTTCCGATGCCATCGCTGCCAAAGAGGAACATTCCGATGACTTTTCCGTCAGGAATGGCTGAAAAATAAAATGTATTGCTTTTTGTCTTTTTTTTTTTTTTTTTTT
>SRHC01000135.1:145863-173156 GCA_004794325.1 Pomacea maculata | reverse complement strand
AAAAAAAAAAAAAAAAAAAAAAAAAAAAAAAAACAAAAACCAAAACAAAACAAAACAAAAACCGAAGAGTGACAGTGTGTATGAACCACCATCCTTGAAAAGCAAGTAAATTTTCTTCCATACTTCTCCACTCCATATCCGTAAAAGCTCATCTCGGTTGGAAAGGCGGCGTTGTTCACCTGGCTGTTGAAGTCGATGAGGTAAGACTTCTGTGTGCGGAAAAGATATTCATTTCTGATTGTACCTGAAATTATAGATGAATGCATCCGACTGAAATAAACCAAAAAGAGCAGATGACGAACATTGAACCCTTCTTATGGAACCCTTCTACAGTATTTCAACTGGTCTCTAAAAGAAAACAATATGTGGAGAAGAAAACGAGACAAGCAGGTGGCACCGGACCTTCTATCACGAAAGGCTCGTCATACGGAGCGTCGTCACGCTTTGTGATCATGGGAGTCTTGTCTCGCTTGTCACTCGCTAGGTTTCCACCATCTCCCAGAATCTCCATCTGTTACAAATAAGAGCAAATAACAAATCTTTGACATATTACAAATTTGTAAAACCTGATTACCCTTCCAGCGGGATTCCAGTCATCAATACAAGAGAGAACCACGAATAGGGAAAAATGAATATCATTCTTTCCCTAAACTTTTTTTTGAGATGTCATGTGCCACGGTTTGGAAAGTTCCATTTCATTTTAAATATCTTTTATAATGCTGTGACATTTAAAAAATATTGTAAGTACTTTTAGATGGATGTACAATACTTGTAGATGGATGTGGTCGACGTGAAAGGGAGTGAACTAAATGAACTCAGCAAGCTCACCTTGACATAACGGTAGGGACAGACCGTCATGCCCCAGTTGGGTCTGTCCGAACACTCAGGACCCTTGTAGAAGGGGATGTTTCTGACGATGGAGGCGTTGGCAGTACCCGTCACAGAACCGTCGGCGTCTCGGACAAACACCCCGAGGCTGCCGTCACGCTCCTCCCAGTCAGCAATGGAGGCGTTGCCGTGGAAAACCCAGTTGCCCCCGTCCACCTGAAACATTTTCTCAGAACTAAGAAACTCTTACTATCTTACAACAACTAAATGTTGTACCGAACTCGGAAATCTGAAAATAAACCTACACCTCCCTATCGAGACATATATCAATAAGTAATTAGATGTCTTTAGAAAATTGTTTTCCATATCGTTAAAATTATATATTTTTTAACTAAACATGCCTGATTAATCGTTTAAAAGCTACATAGGAGATAGCTGCAGTTACTATAACTCTTCATTAAATTTGTTTAAGATAATGTGGACTTACCCCGTCGCAGTATCCAAAGGTGATATTCTGTACGTATGATGACGTCATAGTGGGATAAGCGTTAGAGCGCTTGAAACTCAGGCCCCCTCCGTATCGGATCAAATTTAATCCGTTGGAATCTTTCCAATTGTTGTTCAAAATCTTGTTCCAGAAGCGATTGAAATAAGTGTTCTTGACAATGTTTGGTCCTTGGTACAAGCTCACGCCAGTGAGGGTCTCGTACCTACGTATTCAAAATAAATAAATAACAGGATCGAAATATATTTAGAAAAAAAAACAGTGGCTCTGTATTCTAATCAGTGGGTAAAGATGATATAAAGATAGTGGGTACTGGATATATAGAAGACGCAGATAATAGAAAATTATTACAAAGTAGAGAGAGAGAGAAACTACAGTTTAAAATCAAAAAAGAGAAAAAATAAGGTACAAAAGTAATAAATTAATGAGATCTTCAGAAAGTGCAAATTAAAGAGACAGAGCAAGTGCGTATGCACTTCTAAAGCAGAAGAAAGATAAAGAAATTAGATTTCATTAACTAGAAAAACAAAATAAAACATGTCTGGTACCAAACACATCATTATATACACACACAACCACATAATGGTGAGTTACTACTGCTCTTTATTCTTTTGTCTTCCTTCAAAGACTTGAAGAACACACCAAACTTAACTATAAAAGAATTATCTGGGCCTAAACTTTTAAAAAATACATTTCAACTGCCGGTCATCTTATTCACCTGTTCATTCACCTTTCGTTCGCTCATTAACTGACCAAACAATCAATCTCTAACCAAGGTGTATGGCGGGTGGCGAGTACCTACGGTGTGGTGGGGAAGGACCTGTCGAGGTCGTATTTGACGGACGTGTACTTGCTCGTGTCCACCTTGTATGATGACGGGAGGCCCACGTTGTCCGTCTCGCCGATGAAGATGCTGTTGGTGACCTCTGTGCCAGTCTCAAAGCCCGTGGTGCCACCTGCCAGGCCCTGGGGTGAGTCTGCGAGTCTGAAAGAAAAAAGTTGATTCGTCGATGCAGATCTCAGAAGATCGGACAAGCAAAATCGTTTTCGGTCTTGTCATTGTTTAGAAAAGCGAAGTAAAACTTTAACAAACTTTACAAGTCTACTCCATCTACATGATAAATAATAAGGTAGATAAAACGTGTCATTAATAAAAACTCAATTTAGCTTACGTGCACTGAGTCATTTTTATGTTGCCTCCCTTAAGCCAAGCGTTTTGTCGTCCATTTTTGAAGAATGTGATGCTAAAGAGGAAAGACGATTCATTCAGATGAATATGTTCAAATGATATTATGCACTAAATTGAAGAGAGCTGTAACCTTTGTTTAATCACATCTACACACATGACTGCTGTCATTTTTTTTTTTTGTCCAGCACCCTTTCCCGTCCCTATAGACGAAGAAACTAATTGAAACTGAACTAATTGGATTCAAAACTGACCGCCGCATTTCAGTCCAGACCGACTGACCGTCTGGGGTCGGCGGGTCACGCGGGTCATAACCGTTTTGTACCATAAGAACACCGTTCTCTGGAACCCCCTTTTCCTCGGGTAGCCTGCCTGTCGAGAGTTTACTGTCCATGAAAAGACCAGCCTGCACAAAATTGTTTTCATTTGAAGACAGTGTGGCCAGGATGCATGTAACAATGTATTTGACTGGATCAAACGACAGTATACAAAAGGTGTGTAGCGTGTATTTTATGTTTGTAAACTAATTTCCCACAAAAAACAAAATTTTAAGATTCGAATAAATTTAACATCTTGAAACGATTTTTAAAAAAAAAATTAAGAGCATCCCTTGAATTTTATTGCATTAAAGTCATGCTTTTACCACATCGTCATTACGTGTAAAAGACTTATCAGCCTTATAAAATATTTAAAATATAAATATTTATATTTAAAAAAATAGAAAAGAAAACAAAGACGAATCAACGTGTGCTTGCCTGCCCATTGGAATGCGCTGTGTTGTCAGCAAAGCTTTGGATTGGATAGTACATCGGATAGTGAGGCCGCCCCAGCTCCGCCTGGCGGTCATAGGACGGACCCAAAGGGAGGTCAGCAAAAACGAACTTGAAACCATGTCCCTGAGGCACGAGTTGGAGGGACAAATGACAGGTCAAGGTCGGAAGTTGACAGGAAGCTAATTATCGCAGTTTTGTTTTTCCCTCACCCACTTGCTCCCCCCCAAAAAGTATTACATGCTCCTAGTTTTCTATATATCCAGAGAGTTATGTCCCCTTGCCCATAATTTTGTAGGAATTATTCTTTGTCATAGCCAGTGATTGTATTATACTCAGTATTTGTCAGTCATAGGCTCATAGCTAGTCACTTCAACCACCACCATGATCATCTACCCGCCTGCCCCTTTTCATATGGATATTAGAACAAGCTCCATGCTGTTACAACATTTATATAATTATTATTTGTTGATGAGGAAAATAAATAAGAAAAGTAAACTCTTACGTCGCTGCCAGCTGCAACATTGTTGTTGACCACGTTGTTGGGATGTGTGAGCCAGAAGGAGGAGACGTGGCTAATTAATGGCAACAATAATTATGACAATAGTAATAGAAAACAGCGGAGAGGAGATGAAATATTAAATACAATATCTTTTAGCCTCATAACAGATTTCGTATACCAGTAAACTTGTAAAAACTCTATGTGCTGTTCTGACTGTGCTCCTGAACATGTTGGTGTGTCAGTAAATGTCCAAACGTTCTAAGTGGTTTGTTCTTCTCGCCTGTATATATCAAACTTTTAAAAGCTGAATATGTTGTACCATATGAGTCGTAAACACTTTTGTATGTCAAAATGATTTGAAATGTATTTAAGATCTAAATACTTTTCTTTAACACTTACAGGGACCATTTGCGATCAGTCGATGGCATTAACTCAATTAACTTTTCTTAAAGATTCCAAAAGGTGCTTACTCGCAGTTCTCTCCGAAATTGTTGTTAGGGTAGTCCTCCTGACACCATTCGATAGTAGAGTCTGACATCAAACGAGTTCCATGCATGGTGCCGATAATCAGGTTTCGTTCTATGATATTGTCTTGCTCCACACTGTCCTCTATGAAGACGCCGTGTCCCAGGTGCTTGTAGCACACGTTTCCCTGCACCTGTCAGACCGAGAGCCAGGTGTGAATTTCTGTCAGTCAAGACTTGGTTTCCTTGTAATATTTATGTATATATACAGATCAAATCGGTGTCAAAGATTTCTGAGGATCAACTGTAATAAAATATAGATTCTCGTTTGTTTGTTTTTTTTTTAAAGTTTGATGAAACGACACCCGTCCTCACATTTCACCAGTACTTAATGTTATGTCGAGAAAATGATATAACCGGTGCTGAGGTCTCATGACACCAGAACTCACCAGAAGCTTGTTGGTGCCGTGAATGGTGATGCAGCGGGAGAAGGAGTCGTGGACGGTGTTGTCTTTCAGGTACATGCCGGGTACATCGTCACACATGTGAAAGTGAAGCGGGTACCGACCTGCACATCATTAACAATATTGTCATCTAGCAGTCGAGCCTGATGATGATGATCATTTGATGGCACTAAAGCATGACCGGAGTATCTTTATTGTGATTCGAAATGCTAGCATAAAACATAAAGATCCTGTCCATTCGACAGTCAAGCCAAAGAAAAGACAAAATAACCGCTGACTGAGCAGAGGTTGCTGTCCCATGTGGTAGAGCTCTACCCCTTCAATGTGGGCGTTGGCATGACCTCGAATGATCTGCAGAATGAAGCAAACATTATTTTTTATTATTATTGTTGTTATTATTATGTTATTATCATTATTATTGTTTTATTTTTTCTTTCTGTTTTATTTCTTTTATTATTTTCTTATTATTCTGTGTAATTATACTATTATAAAGTAATGAAATACAAAAATTATAAAATTCTATTATAAAAAGTTTGTCATTTTTTTTCTGCTTAAGCAATTAGGTAAAAACAATACAGAAAGAAAGTTGTGGGAATTACTATACAGTGCAATACAATTTTATTATTTCACCTGAAAAATTATGCTCTATATAATTTTTAAATATAAATATGTGTTGTCGTCCCCTCGGTCAATGTCAGCTCTACTCACACTCAGATCCCACGTCCTATCATACTAACCGCGATTTATTAACCGCGATGTTGTTTACATGTCATGGAGGACAGGACTTCTCGCTAATTTTCGTAAAGACAAAATGAAAGCCACTCGCCCTTATGTTTCCACCAAAAGTGTCCATGCCAAAGCGGGCACACAGTTTTTTCTCTATGCTGTTGGTGTAATAGCATGCAGGCTCCATGACACCCTCAATGAAGATGCTGCGGGACAGCATGCCCACCTCCGCTCTCTCATCAACGTCGTACGTGAAGTTGCCGTAGTGCATGTACTGGAACGTCTCTACAGAAACAATGAACAGCGCCTTTAGAATGGACAAAGTCTTTTAATAAAATACTGTAATATATGACAATCAAAACTAACTTATACAAAGAATACAGCCTGCGAATGAATGAATTAATGAATGAGTGAATGAATAAAGGAACTTCAATGAAAGCTGCATCAAAAGCTATACAGAACAATATAACTACAAGGTACAAAATCGTTACAATTTGGTTCTACACTCAAAGAGGTCAACGAGTTCACTATAGAACAAGTTTGCGCATTATTAATAGAATGACCCATGAACAGGATGCACGTGGGTGTACGTAGGTAAAAATAATGACAGCCACTCCTCACTACATTAGCGCCACCAGACCGACATTTCTGAGAGAGAGAGAGAGGAAACAAACAAAGCAGTCTTGTTCAACAGGCAGTAAAAACATTGCAAATATATGGTGTAAACATGACTGTCAAATGACTTCTTTGAAAAAAAACCCCAGTTAATTCATTAAAACTATTTATCAAAAAAAAAAAAAAAAAAAAAAAAGAAAAGAAAAGAAAAATTTGTTGAAAGAGTCTATCATCAGGTGAATATCTGTACGGATAAAAACCGCGTGTCTAGAAAGCTTTAGATGTGGGCTACAAGTGGTGTAGTGACAGCAACAGGTGTGGGTGGGTTATCAGTCTGCACATCACCAACATCAACAGTACATGCCATTAACGCGAACTTGGCGCCGCGAACACGTGCTGCAAGGGATGAGAGTTCGAACCTCAGCCTGCCTCCAGTCGAAGTCCGTAGAGACGACCACAATCTGGTCACCTGTCACAATAGTAAACAGAGGAAATGCATTTGATTATGATGTGGGGTGTAGGATAGATAATCCTAGTCACACACTAAGACAATATAACAGAAGTAAGAAATACATCAATACAAGAAATTTTGTCAGTTTTAATCTAGTCTGGAAATGAATAACTGCTTTCTGATTGGTTGTTTGGTAGCTTGTCTTCAGCTTCGAATTATTGAATATGTTTCACAGTAAGCTAGTTTGCTTCCGTAGAGGATGAATAACCTGAACCGCAGACATGTTTCTCGGAGTAATTAATTTCTCCATTCAGTTAAACGAAACCAGACTTAATTTTCCAAGCGTATGTATATATAAAGATGATCTGCGATACGTATTGCGATACGCATGGAACACTGCTTCCAAACTAAAATCTAGTTCTCTAGAAACACCACAGTTCATCTTCGCATTCAATAATAAATCATCTACTGTTGATGGTTGCAGATTTTTCTTTTTCTCAGAGTCATCTATGAAAATTATTAGGTTGTTTATAAGTTACCTGAACTCAAGTCTCTGCAAGTGAACCCTGAGTTTGTCTGCGTTACCGTGTAACAGACTATATATAGCTTGTGGACACATTGGTAGTTACCTGGCTCCCATCCTGTGACCTCAGTGGCAAGTGTGAGTATCGGGTACGCTGCGCCAGTGCTTAATACCCGGAAATAGTCAAACAGTATGGATGACGTGGCTGCCACCTAAAAAGAAAACATTGAATTGCATTAAATTACCACAATCATCAACGAGGATCCGAGAAGATAGAAAGTAAGTTAATGTTCGAGAAAGGTCGTATATAATATATTACGGTTTGTGGAGTACACAACGGGTTTACACAGATTAATATATATAGGTGTGTGTCGTGAACATGTTCCTTTGGCCAACTCTTTGTGAATCAACGCTCGGGAAATCCCTATGATGACTGGAGCACATAAATTTCCTGTGATCACTGAGGCATAGATATTATTCACGATGACTGGAGCATAGAGATTATCTATGATGAATCAAGTGGAAGTGCTCAGGGGTGAGAATGTACGCCGTGCTGACCTTCTCCTCACGCTACATTTCTTGTAAATGCTCCCTCCTTCAACATCCATCCACCTCTCCCTTGTTTTTTTTTTTTTTTAAAGAAGACCTGTTGCCTAACTTTACCTTTTTTTTCTCACGTGCTATGAACTTCTTACCTGGAAGTCGAGTTCTCTGTTCCAGTCTGTCAGGTGGATGTACTGGCTGGGCCCCACCTGACCGCTTGGCACTCGAGACTCTGTTGCTGATGTGATGTCACCTGCAATAATAATTATATTTTTATCTCTCTGCGGCAACGCACAAACAGGCATTCCCCATCTGGAAGCAAGATGGCGACAGAAGTCATCTACACATGGGATGGAGAATGCATTTATCTCTTTTCAGGATGAAAAAATATGATTATATTTGTTTTTGTGGCATGGAATAACCAAAATAACCATTCATTTGTCGTCTGTTTATGAGAGATTCCGTACATTTGTCATCTCTCTACCTTTGCGGACAAGGAAGGCATAGCTGTCCCCAATGTCGGCTGAGGTGATGGCGACGCCACCTAGCGATTTGATGGCGGATTCGATGTATCGGATGTACTCGCCATCGGATGTCCTGTTTCCGATTCCAGCAGTCCCAAAAGCGTAAACACCTATCACCTTTCCTGCAGGTATTGCTGCAATCAACAGAGGTACACACCAGTACAGGTATTCATTCCCAAAGGTGTACACACTTATCTTATTTAAAGAAAAAGTCGTTTCACATAGGTGTACTCACTTCTCAGAAATTCAGGAAAATTGGGATAGTCTTTGACCGCCAAAACAACGAAGTCTAGAACACTGCCATCCTCGTGCCACACCAGGACATGCAGACCTTGCTGTCTTTCCAATCCGATCTTGTTCTTCTGTAAGAAAGGTCTGCAGAGCTGACAAGTCTGATCATGACAATCACAGTCAATCTTGTCATCTGAACTACAACACAGCAATACAACACTGGACAGACACTAGCCGAGTGGTTAGAACATTGCCCTTCAAACCCAGATGTCGGGAAAATCGGTTTCCACTACTTCTTTTCATAGAATAGGAATGTTGTTGGACAGAGGATACTCGGACTGACCGAATATTAGACAGGACAGCAAGCTAGCACGTGGAAAGGTGTACTTACATCATAGTTGGAATGTTTGTACACCACGGCACAAGGAATGTTCTCAAGAGAAGGTATGGTCTGGGCCAACTTGGTCCACGAAGTTTTCCGTTTGCCGTGCAGCTCAAGCGTCCCTCCGGCAGGTACCCCGATGAACTTGCGCCCAAAGTTCTCTGTCTCTACGACATACGGGCTGTCAGACTTTCCTGTACATTGAAGCAAATTGAATTGGCCTGTCAGACTTTCTTGTACATTGAAGTTCACTTCATAAGCGTGTCAGACCTTCACATCCGGTGGACTTTTCTTATAATGTAAATAATGTATATTTGTGTAATACATTTGTTAGAGTTTCCAATAATGGTAAGTTATTTCAAACAAACACCCATCTATTAAAATGATAAAAAAGATTAAACTTCTGTTTAGAAATATAGGAAAGACATGATTAATGTGGTCCATTTTTCTCTTCTACAAACTAAAGATTGGGGCTTGTTGAAGTAATGAGCCAACGATCTTCATCACAATCTCCAAACTGTAAATTTTCCAAAGCACGCTAGAAACGGAGAGAAGAAAGGAAGAAGAAGTGGAGGAAAAGACAAGGGAAGTGCTTGTCTTTTCTGGTTCTATAAACTGTCTCCACATCTACCCACCGAGAAGCTGTATGTGGGCTTGTTTGGTGAAGGGACAATCCTCAGAACCCACAATGAACTCCCCTTCTGCCATGATGTAGTGCACGCGGAGGGTGATGCCGTCCACATTTCCCCACACGAGTGCTGCCCCCTGCCGGATGGTGATGGTGGCTAATGTGACTGGCTGTTGATTGAGTACCACTCGCTTGCCTTCAGGAATAATAACCTAACACAAAAATATAAAATTATAACCGCGCCCCTCAGCAAAACATAGTCGTGCGTTTGAAGAACAGTTCTACCCGGATAAAGATTGTAAATAAAACAATCCGTTACCTTAGAAGTTATCATCAGGTTCCATTATTATATCAGTGTACATTGATAGTCCACAAAATATAGAAGTTAGTAACTTCACATCTGTTCATTTGTGTATCGCATTCGTTTTGCCTTCGAAGCACGAGAGACAAGGAATACACTTACTACTTAGTTTATGAACTATGACCTGGTTAAAAATAGATGTTGATATTTGAGATCTCACAGAGAAATTTGAGATGAGAATAAGCATAAACACTTGAGAAAAATTACAGCAAAGTTAACAGTTCAATTCCTTTCTATTATATTAATGGTTTGAATGGATTGACACTAGAAAATCATGGAGTGTTTAGTTGTTACCTTCAAATACAAGGCTTAGTTACTCCTTTCCCAAATGCGTGATGTGAAAAAAGCCGATTACTGACACTTTGAACTTACCTGGTCTCCTTCTTCTGGAATTTTACCCGAGTCCCAGGTACTAGGGTCACTCCAGGGCAATAGGCTTGCGTCCTCCCATGGACATTGCGTGCCAGCCAGACAGACGCCCGGCCAGAATGACAAGAGAGCGACAAACCCCAAAATCCAGAGAATTTTTTTCTTTCTGAAATTAAAGTCTGAAAGAAAATGGAATAAACTTGAAAACCAAGATAAAGGACAATATTGCAAAAGATTCTCGGGAAAATGGAAAGAGAGTGAAAGAGAGAAGGATTTTCCTAACATCCACAAACCATTAGACCACAACATCCACGATGAATTTTTGTTATGCATCCAACATAGTTAAAACTTCTTGCCGTAATAATATTTTCTAGAAATAAATTAATAATAAAGATTAATATAGAATCCTGTCACGTTAACACTGAGCTGTGTTGAAAGTGTTTAAGAAACCACAACCTTCCATGCCTGAAACGAAAATCTTGCAGTTGAAGAACTGAACTCTTCACCGAGGCGAGGTTCTTAGCCTGATGGAATGTTCTCCGTGACTGCTCTCACCTTCTCGTCCTTAACAGTCTGCTGGATATATAGGTATACTTCTCCCCACCCTCCTGCCTCGCCACCTAAAGTCCAATACGACATCCAGGACCAGACCAGCGAGTTCCGAGCTTTGTTCAGTCTACTTTATTTTTGTAACCACTCGTCCAGTGGCGACCCCCCACGGCCATATGTCGTCCTTTGAAAGCTTTAACCTGCTAACACCTATTATTGCTCAAAATGGTGGAAAGTGCTCAATGTTGGTTTAATGAATCTTACGCGACAGCCTCCCTCTGTGCAATCCACTGGTGTGCCACGCGAGCAAATGGAAAAAATGAGAAGAGCAGTCTTTTCAAGGAGGTACACTTGATGACGAGGGTTCTGTTGTGCCAACAGAAATAAAGACTTCATACACGTTATGTCCAGATAAGTGACGAACAATGTGTATGAACTGAACAGCCATAAGAGGTCCATGTTAAGGACTTTCATCAAAAAAAAAAAAAAAGGACAAATGATTTTGTGCACGTGGGCTTATCTCCCTTCATATCTTTCTTTCCGTCTTCACTTTATCTTTCTATACTTATTATTAACTGTAATCAACAGGTGTATATGTACTCAGTTAAGGTTAGTGCATGACCCTTTTTCTTTCTTACTTTAGTAATTTTTTTTTTCATTCTATTTCGTCTTTCTTCCTGGCTTTATTTTTGTATTTTTTTTTCTTTCTTGACTTTTATATATTTGCTTTTTTTCTTCGTCATCCCCTTTCATCTTTTTCTGTCTGTGCATAAAGTTGGCTTTAAGGGAAAATCCAAGGGATGACTTTCATGTGGGTTTGTGTTTATATAATCGCCTTATGTTGTGTGTGTGTGTTGCATGTGCATGTATACGTGGAGTGTTACCAAACAACTGACATAATTTCTTTTAATCCCACGCTTTTATTGCGACCACATATTTGTATGAAGACCATCTATCTATAAAAATCTGAGTTCAAATATTGACTTGCCCTCAAGCCAGGTGTTAAAAGCAACCCACATCTACGTCATCGATTCCCATGAAAAGCGCGCGCTGATAGGCTGGGTGTGTACCCAGCGGTGATTCAAATGAAAACATTCTTGTTTTTTTAAAATCTTGTCAGAACCACAGCCCTTCATAGAATTCGGTCGAGACTGTATCCAAAAAAGAGAAAGACTGCCTGTCTTTAACCCCTTCTCTGACGACCTGAAAGATGATTGATAACTTTAAAAGGTTAATATTTTGAACATTTTATAGTCTCCTCTAGTTCGTGGGCTCAAGCAGGCGGCACAGGTTCAGAAGTTTCCTTTGGCTAGCGACTAGAAGACACCACGATACACTGTCCGCTCAGTTACAGTGAGAGGGCACAGGGCAAAGGGCATTGATCTGGGAAAGCGAAATGAGGTGTAACTCAGGGCAAATTCTAGACACGATGAACCACTTACAATTCAAGGGCTCCACTGTTGATATATTATGAGATTTTTAACTTTTGCTGTTAGATGCATATGGTTAATAACCAGAAGTTAGAACATAAAAATATACGTGAGTGCCGTGTGCATTGGATGTGTGTTAATACAGTGATCATACAGCAAGCAGTTATACATAAGAAGCTGTGGTACAAGAAATATTTCAGAACCCAGCTCAAATATTGACTGAAACTCGTTCGGCCACATCTAAACTGCTGACCTGGGATGAGAAACTGTAAGGAGCTGGGTAAAAGCGAGCCTTGTCACATTTAACTGGCAAACAATCTCGTTCCCTAAGGTTCAAGAGATCATGTCCAACCTAAATAAACTGAGTAGAGCTAAACTGTCGAGAGAATCTGAGCAGTTCAGTAAGACATTCTCATTTCTGTCAGAATGTATTTATTCATAAGGGAAAAAGTGCTTTCGTGGGTTAGGGAGAGGTATAGTCAGTCATATTCTTCCTTTGACCGGCACCTGTCGTTGGGAGGAAAACATGGGTGGACGCGGCAGCTGACAGGGCCCGCCTGTTGTCTATTGTGGGCGATAGTCATCAGGTCCTGTACAGGACGACCAGTCCAGTCTTTGACCCCGTAAATCAGTTCTTCCCCTGGCCATGGCGACACATCTTGAAGGATAGTTGTCGACATATTGTCGTGGCGGGTCAATGTCCAAAGAAGACCTTACATGTCTTGACTGTTGCAGGTAGAGGTTCCTGGTGTTCTACAACTGTGGCAACCGTGCCTAGTACAGAGTCGTTGGTTGTGTGAGATCCGGAACAACCTCCTCAGGTACTTGCTCTCGGATGCTTCCATTCACCTTTCGTTTCACTTGTGACTCATGCAAATAGGAATGTATTTTCGTAGAAATGGAGTTCCCTAGCTTGGTGTCCTGCGAGGCAATGAACTTAAGTGGTCCATCATATCCAGACCACGGCATAGAGGAGACATGGTTCATCTTTCTCCCTCATCACGTTAACCTCCACCCACTTCTTCGGAGAAAGTAGGAGGAAGAAGAAGGAAAGTTTCAATATCAGGACTTGGATGGCTTCGAACAAGAAACCTTTTGCTCAACAGATACACCAACCATTGGTAATGTTGGTTCATTCTGAAGTTTCGTGGCTCCACAAAATAACCAGCCATTCCTGTGGATGCTATTATCTCTGGAGCTGACAGCGGCACTGTCTATTACACAATCTCGTTTTCAAATTATCAGCGTGAAGTTCTGTTCTCCATGTTGAAGAGGTTCATTTTACATTTTCTATTGGTGGATACCTGTCGCTCTAACACAATACTGTTCCGTGCTTGTTGAGAAAAAACTCCACACGACAATGAACAACTAGTTTTACATGGTACTCTTTACTAAATGTGCTAGCTCTCAGTCAGATAAAAGTTGTTATCTTCCCTGTTTTTTTTTTAGCGGGAGAGATTAAAGTGTTTACAAACCTACAAGCAAACAAGAGTACTAACGGCCAATGTCTCTACACATTCTCTGCTCCGTTTTGCCAGACAAGCGACCACATTGTCCAGCTCAATAGAAGACAAACAAGAAAACTACTTCAAGTATGCGAGAGGACAGCTCAACAGATCACTCCAAGATGGCAGGTGAATGGAGGCTTACACTGTCATCTGTTTCACAAGGAGTCGCCACAACGTGGAGGACAGTTTAGAGAATAATACACGAGAGAGGAGTTTAGCGATGACCTACTGTTTTCTGAAGCATATCTATGTCAACATCACCTGCTGGGTCATTAGGAAGTATTAATAAATACTTTTATGAGCTGGTGTGCACCTGTGCTTCTTTATCAGACAGGCTGGGAAATGACTGCACTATGGGAGGTCCCTTCACATGGGAGTCTGAGTAACAACGAACATATAGCTACTTCCCCGAAACTACACTAAACGCTTTGCACCCACGAACACAGAAGAATGAAAACTAAAACAAAAAAGACAAGCTCTTATGAAAGTTACAACAATTCACTGAGACATTTAAAGATCTTGAAGAAATGAATTAAAATATTTTATGACAAAAGCTGATACAGCTTTTCTCTTATTTATGTCGAGGCTTTTCCACACCCACAACACAGACTGTCTTGCACACACACACGTACACACAATCTGTTGAATGAAATACATTTAATCCCTAAATGCCAAATTAATGAGGTCTTTTAGTATCGACACAATATCCATTTTCTATCCTGTTCTATGCATTCAGCTCCTTGCCTGACAATCGTAGGAAAGGACACAAGATATATTTTAAGAAAGGGACTTACGACCCAAAATGTGTGGAAAGTTTGGCTGTAAACAAAAGGAAAAAAAGAATAAAAAAAATAAAACCTAACAAAATATTTTGCACAGGTTGTCCTTCACTCAATAACAGCGCTTCCATCACTCTTATTGTCGCTGTATTTACTTTACACGGTCGTCGTCACAAACGGCTGCCTCACGCGTAACTGATAATGGGGAGTAATTAACAGAAGTGTTTTCTTTTTCTTTTTTTTTTTCACTGACAATGTCAATCAACGCTTCCGACAGGTGGGCGAGATGAGATCCATCAAAACACTAACAAAACGACGAGAGTTTTTGTCTTCGAATTTAGAGTGCAATATCCTGTTTTCATGTCTTGCTCGTTTGTTTGTTTTGTTTGTTTGTTTTTGTTTTTTTTTTTTTGTTACTTATTTTCGTTCTTTCCTTTGCTTTGTAAGAACTTGAATAAAGTAATGTAAAAAGCACAAAAACTACTTTTCACGATGCAGGTGTGCGAAAATGTGTTTCCATATTTTTTCAGTTATGACATTCCACGCATTCGAGCGCACGTGCATACATACAAACTCCTACATATTCATACGTTCACGCGACTGGCGGTCTGAGAAAAGCCTAAACAGGAATAAACTCTTGCACGTCTTCACTCAATACGTCCATACTAAAAGAAAATATTTTCTAGGAGAAAATACGTTTTAATGGTTGAATATTTATTTTTACATTGTAAATGAGTTGATATCAAAATAATAATTGGAATCATTTGTTTCCTTATTACATACATTAATTCTCTCCGTTTTTCTGACACTGGCGCGCGTACACGCAAACACACTCCCACACTCCACGCTCTGAAAATACACCCTTGTTTATAGATGTGCGACAGGTTTTTTTTTCATTCTAGACCTTAGTATTTTGTATATTATATATAGAGAAAAAAGTAAAAACAAAAGTTATTAAATAGTTATTCAAACCAAGTATTAGCAAAGACATAGACGTGACACATTACAAACATATATTATATATAATGACATAACAGATCAGTATGGATATTTCTAATCTGAACATTTAAAAAAGTGATGTAAATACAATGTTAATGGTTAAGAATTTATCTTTCCTCAACAGTCATCCATCAGTGTAATTATGTACTACACACTCCCTCAACATCCATCATAATGTACAGTTGACATACGCCTGTCTCTACTTCAAGTAAGAATTTGTTTCAGCATCACACCATCCTCAGCGCCCTTCGTCATTCCTCAGCACGACGCTGATGACATTTGACCCGGAAACGAAGACAAAATTTTTTTTCAGGTAAAGAACAAAAAACAAAAACAAACAAACAACAACAAAACAAAAACAAAACAAAAACAAAACAAACACTTTTGTACCGAGCCAAATTTTCTGAAGGGAGCGAGATTTTATGTTGACACTAAAAACAAATCGACGATATTCGAAACACTTTGTTGAAGAAACATTTGGTAGGACAGGACGAGCCACGCTTTCCATCCTTGGAATGATCTTGACGTTTGACCCCAGAGGGCGTTTAGAATCTCAGCATAATGGCCGCCATGCACGAGACTAACAGAAGCAAGAGAGAGTCCTGTAAGGGATTTGTTCCTGCAAACGATCAAAACTCATCACATTATTAATAGGACATTTCTTTCTTGTATTTTTCTTTTCGCTTTTGCTGTAGTTTACAAGTAAAAAAATAATACGTTTCAGTCGGGGATACCTAGATGAAGTAACTTCCACTTTAGAAAATATCACCTGGCTTTTCTCAGCTTACATGCTAAATTGACTTATTTTGAGGGTTAATAAAAGAAGAAGGAAAAAGGAAGAGAAGGAGAAGAGAGAAAGAAACGAAAAAGATGGCAAAAATAGCGGAAAGGGGAGAGCTTATCAGGTAAAGGACTCACCACTAATAGGAACTGTGGATCCTGAAAAAAAATCAGTGTAACTATTACATTATCATTCTAAATAAACATTTTCATGGAAAATAAACATCACAGCGGTAGAACAAGTGTCACAGAAGCAATTTTTATTTTTTTCCTTTCAGAAGTACTGATGGAAGTACTGCATACTGATGGAAGCGCAATATTTGCTAATTTCACAATAGCTACAAATATTTTGGTCTTAGAAGAAAACACGTTACAAATATTTTGTATCCAAAATGGAGAATTTCAACACTGAACTAGCTTACGTGAATACTACTATATGTTTTAAAAGATCGACATTTAGATAAATAGTTGGACAACAATCACCAAAAAATTAGTCTCATTCTTTCTTATCTATGCAATAATGAACCATCCTACTTTAATAAAGAAAAGGACACGTTTTAGAAAAATACAGTGTAAATAGAGACTAAAATGTCCAAACTGTCAGTTATCACCCTGGCTAGCGAAACAACTAAAGATAATTGTTCTTCTAGACCACTATTCCATGAAAAACTTACGGCTGCAAACCGATTAAGCTTTTCTACCGATGTGTTACAATATAGTGTTATATTTTGACTAAATATAGCACCATCCAGACACAACAAAATAACTGACTTACGTTCTGGCGGAGCTGGAGTATAAACTGAAACAGACAAATAGGTCGTCAGTGTTCGTCTTTCTTCGCTGTTAGTAAAGAAAATATAACTCTTTGTCGTAAAACCTTTACTTAGTTTTTGGTGTATGTATTTTTGACTTGCCAGGGATACTGTAATACAGTAAGTAATATATTGAATTTGATAATAAAACAGCGCGACTGTCACACAGAGGCCACGACTTCTAAACAAGGCCGACAACTCCAGTGAGCTTGTCGAATAGTACACACAAGAGTTGCTGCCCCTGATCTTGTATTCGTCCTGTCTATCCCGTAATAGAAGTTCCTCGCTTGTCCCTAAAAATTATCATTAAGATAATTCACTAAATAAAAAATTATTATGCTATAAAGAAAGCTGGACGATTTATTGAACTCTGAGTTCCGATGACGGTTGCTTTGGCAGGCCCAGACCAGAGCCGGACATTCCTCACCCCTGTACCCGGATCAGCGTAGGTTCTCACATACATACATATTCTCTCTCTCTACAGCAATTTCAGTTAATGATACTCACCCATTTACGCACACACTCTGAGAAGTGCAAGCTTTCACATGTAAAACGGGATGATGTTTACAATTTAAATGATTATTTCCTCTACTTTTGGGAAGGTAGTGTGGGAAACCCCCTTATTTCATATCTTATATTACCTTACAACCTGTTCTCGAGCGTCCCCCCACCCCCTCTCTACTAAGACTGCAACGTGGTGGTTACCCCTTGTGGCCCCTGACCCTACAGAGTTCTCTTCCCTTGTACTCACCAGAGCAAAGGGAAACAATATTGTTGTAAGTCTGCTCCACACGGGCCGTCACATTAGCAGGTAGAGAACAAGTCTTGGTTCCATTGTTAAGACAGGTAAATAGATCACTTAGAAGTCTGAAACAAACTTCAGGGGATTAGATGAGGAAGACAAGCCAGCCAGCATTTGGTGCACATCCTCTGACGAGGGCAGAAGTTAGTACGAGGTACCACTGCCTCTAATCAGTTGTCAAACTCAAAGTTCGCTTTCATTTAAAGTAATAATAAGAATTATAACACACACACACACACACACACACACACACACACACTGTCTGTTATTACATGCAACCCTCACACCGAATCTGCTATGTGTAAAACATCTTACGAGCACCAGAAGTTGGGCTGAGACATGTTGATGTACAGGTCCATCATGAGTAGGGGTGTCACTGTAATATTTGGAAACAGATTCAGGACCCCCATGCAGGTGCTGAAGGCTTGACATTGACTCGTGTTTGCGATGACCGTCTCGTTTTCTGGGATCGAAAGAAAAACTCGTGATGATCTATGATGATCGGCGACACGGTGTAGAGAGAACATCAGAAGATTAAGCTTTGACAGTGAGCGTTTTATTTTCAAACTCTCAATATCATTCCATTAAATACACATCCACCCAGTCATTCTGACACGCACGCACCCAAATCACGGCGTCTTCAAGTTAGGATTTGGCCTATCAGCATTTTTCTATATTCAATAGTCGAGAAATGTTGCTTTTTGTTCGTTTTGGGGTTTTTTGGTAACATACCGATGCACATATTCGCCATAGTGGAGCTCAGCTGTCCACCCGTGACAGGTCCCTGGGTGCAGTTTGGCTGGTCCATGCATTGCAGCAGTTTACCGACACCCGAACTGGCAAGAACAGAATTGAGAGTGGCTATGTGAACTTTTCTGATGTTTCTTTTAAAGCAAGAGGTTAAAAATTCTGGTCACATTTGTTTACAGCTGTATATGGCCTCAACTCTCCCATTGGCTGAGGCCTCTAGACCACAAACGTATCCATGCAGAACTGTTGATATTTCAGTCTAAATGGGGATATACGTAGCGAGAATGAAAAGGGATACTCACCCAGATGAGGAGAAATACCACCCAGCGCTGGGTTTTACCCAATCATCAGAAAAAATGTGTGCTGTTTGTGTGTGCGAGAGTGTGAGTGTGAAGGAGAGAGTGTGAATGTGAAGGAGAGAGTGTGAGTGTGAAGGAGTGTGCGTGCGTTAGCAAGAGACAGACCAGAAAGTTGTCTCACCCACAAATGTCGAACACATCAACAGAGCCTGATGAGTTGCTGGTGTCAGAAGTAATATTGTCCATGACCTCCACGACACACTTGACCGCTGGCCGACAGGTGGCTGAATACAGACAATTCGTAAAGGGTTGGGGCAGACAACTCTGCATCGTATTAAACTCGTGCTTCCCATTCTGATTGAATTATCTCCCTTTACTCAGGTTCCCAAAGGCGACGGCTTTAAAACGAGGAGTTTTAGATGCCTAATACCTGCCTTCAGCTTTAACCTAGCATGCATGTCATGTCATGTCAATTGAAACTATAATCTTTCAACGCATTGCCTACCTTTTGTACAGTAGGCGTCGTACATTGTGAATGGAAGGAGGTCCTCCTGCACGGAGGGCTCTGTTGCACATTCACCTGTCTGGTTAAGACAGGACAGGTAAGTCTCTCTCGCTGAGCTGGACATCACAAAAAATATCTAAGTGCAAATATGTTACGAAGTGTAGCTTGATGGGATAGATGGTTTAAAAGAGCAAACTTTTCTTTATAGGTAAAAATACATTCTGGATTCATATATTATTATATATAATAAAATAGATTGATGGGGAAAAAGCGGACGAGTGATGAACAATAATGATAGTTATTATTTCATGTCATGAAGTCATCATATTTTCTTACATCCAGTTTGCAGATTTTAATGTATAGTATATGGTCATCCTGCACTGAATCAACAAATTGCACGACCTACGCTCAGCTCTGTAAGTATCGGAGGAATAAAATGTTTACGCCAAGCCAAGAACAGAGATCACATCATATAAAACATTCCTGACACATTATCTGATCCTCAGTCTTCGTGATAAATGTCCCTCCATTTTGTACTGGATTGGAGACAAACCTGCACAGGCAACACCTGAGATCCTCCCCCTTTCGTCTCCTTCCCATACCCCGACAGGTGAACATTAGCTCAAAGCCTGTTGAAGACCTATGCACCCTTCAGCTGCAGGACTGTCGGAGCTCATTAAGGAGGCTTAGCTACACGAGACTTAGGGACTCGCCATGTAGTGGGCACAGATGAGAGGCTTGGGCCACAACACGTCTGGCTTACTCACAATGGAGGAAAGGGGTGGTACAGTGGTGTTGATAGTGTAAATGTACCCGCGGCTCTGCCAGTCGGTAAGCTCGGTTAGAAGATGGAGATTGCTGTTTAATGAGCGAGGATTTAACATTCATCTCCCTCCTCCATTTTCCTTTCTGGCCGTTGACAAAACGGCTTGGATTGAACGTCCTAGACTAACATCTCGTTTTGCTTTGGGTTTTTTTTCTGTCCATGTGATACATTTTTTTTAACAAACCTGGCTGTTTAGTGCTCACTGCTACAGAATAGAAACAAAAACAAAACAACACAAAAGTGTCCCCCAAACCAATACTAGCTTCCTAGTGGTAACACTTACCACACATTCGTTAACTCGATGGAGTGCGGCAGAATACACGAGCATCCTGTAATGCGTTCTTTGCACTTGACTTCTGCAACACGTCGACAAACGCATATTTAAACAATATATACAACAGGCCATATGGATTAAAGTGTGTGGGAAGAAATGTGTTGTACATCGTGCCTGTCTCACGACCAAACAAACAAACAAACAAACAAACAAACAAACAAACAAACAAACAAACAAACAAACAAACAAACAAACAAACAAGCAAACAAACAAACAAACAAACAAACAAACAAACAAATGAATATAGCGCTTTATTTCAGTGTGTTGCTGAGACACACAATGCACGTGATGCGCTTCCTTCAGATTCCTTTACCTGGCCGACAAACCGCGTCCCTGGTTGTCATCAAGTTTGTGATGTTGCTGCTGACTGAGGAATTCGACATGCATGCTGTCATGGTTTCGTTGATGCACTTCAGAGGACCCTCGTAAAGCCTGCAACAGAGAGATGTTACAGTTTTGTGTGATGCAATATTGACGGTCCTGAACCCCAGAAACCCTCACTTATACCTCCATCACTTATAACGACTGCAGCCCTGCAGCAAGATTTACTGTACAGTTGCTTGGCTTTAGTTGCTTTATCATGCAAAATCTCAAGCTGTTGTGTTCAATGATAGATGTTAGGGTAAATGCTGTGATGCGTGACACTCGAACTCGGTCACAGTACCTCTGACACTGGCTCCACTTCGACCAGTAACCAGAAAAGAGAATTTCACCCACTCGACCTTTAAATATTGAATATGATGTGACTAAACACGTCTCTTACTCAAAATGCTATAAAGCTTGGCATTAGCTAAAATGGGAAATATTATCACTTTATTTTCCAGGATCAGGTTCATCAACTCACGTGCACGTGTCCAATGCTGGTGTCCCACAAACGATCGGACGACCCTTGAAAATGGGAGCAGTGCAGTTGTTGTAGTCATCCTCGCACGAAGCACGAGTGGACCTCACTGAATCAATCAATCAATCAATCAATCAATCAATCAATCAATCAATCAATCGGGAAGTATTTGAAGGCAACTCTTATTACTCCAACAGATGCTACATGCAGAGGAAAAACAGCGTGTCTGAGACGAGAACTGAACCCATGACAGCCAACCTTCACTGTCTCCAATCCACGATGCATCTCATTGTTTTAAACACAACTGTAAGTGTGTCATCGTACGGACAGATAATTATGGAGATTACAGAATGCTTCTAACAGAGACCTGCACAGTCTACACCAGACCTGGGCAAAGGCCGGCCCGCCTCCTGTCTGTGACCGGCCCGCCCGCTCACCCGCCAGTACATATACTATATATACAGTATTGGGTAAAACTGAGTTAACTATATTAGTCCGGCCCTCTAAAGCAATTCCAATTTCTCATGCGGCCCCTTGGGACAATTAATTGCCCACCCCTGGTCTACACAGATCGACTAACCGACTTCGAAGGTTGGCTGTCAAGTTCTGTGTGCACTCAAGTGGAACCGGTGAATACGTGGGAAGGGCGCTTTAGGGTAACACGAACTCTGCCTGGCCAACCTTCCCCTGCTACTGAGCATGAGCCTGCTTCTTTTATTTCCTCTGCAGCATTTTATCTCGGTTTTATCGGCAAAGAAGAATGGAATAAATTCCCCGTGGCTTTTTCTCTGCCTCGTTCTCCTTGTTTCGCAATCTGTGTATGTGAGAGAGACAGAGATGTAAAGCACGTGATGAAATTCGTGTGTGTGTAGGCTGACACATGCCCTGGGTGTGACCCGTGAACCTAAGTCCGGGTACTAGCCTCACCCTCCATATGAGGGTGTCGCAATATGAATCGTTGAGCAATATGAATCGTTGAAGCGAGGCATGCTCATGCGTAGAAACTATGGATCTTCTAGTGTTGTTGAATGAATTAGCAGACATTTTCGTGGTATTTTTCTAAATCAAAACCAATAATAAAGCGTGAGTTGTATGTGTTTAGCTTTTTCATGTTATTCTTATTTAAATGTGACGTGTATTTACTCTTTAGCAGACGATCAAACACCCACTCGCGCAGGGATATCAAACAAAAATAGTCCACTATCCACATCACTTGCAAGCTATAATAATTTGAACCTAAAAGTTTCATTTGTTTATCAACTGCTAAATTTAACTTTGTAGTATTTTATTTCTTGTTAGGTTCAGTACATTCCAGGGCCGCCGAGAGCCAGCCCGGGCCCCGGGACAGACGACCTTTCCGGGCCCCTTGTATTTGTAATCGAAAATTATTTTCCCAGTATATAATGTATGTTTACAATTCGAATCTCAATATCTACACTCAAACTCAACTTCTGCATGTGTAATGCTTGGGTGTTCTGTCCTTAGACTTTTCTTTAAAAGAAAAAGAAAAGGAGGAGAAGGAAAAAAAAATCCACTGACCAAGGCCGGGCCCCCTTGACAGCCGCGGGCCCGGGTACACCAGACCCCCTGTCCCCCCCTCTCGTCAGGCCTGGTACATTCTCTTCGCATGCCTCGCTTCAACGATTCATATTGCTCAACGATTCATATTGCTACAAGGGCGGGTGGGCTGTCATATTTGAATGGTATGTCACACAGGCGAGGCTGCTGCCTGGCCCTTCCCTTATCACCAGGCTTTCTTTGTGCACTCCCTGCCTCCTCCAACCTTAATAATGTGGAAACTTTCGCTCATATTTTTTTTCCTCCGACAAGATGGACTTCGGAATTCTCTTTAGCCTGTATCATGAAAGTGTTGTCTCAATATTTGCAACAGAGCGGTTTCAATTCGCAAAGTGTAATTATACCGTAAGTGAGACACAACAAAACTCAATTAAGGAGCCGACACCGACTTATGATTATAACCACTCTGTGATGAAATCGCCCTCATGGTAATTTATTACTCATGCATTTTCTACATTCGGTCTATCAAAATGGCGTCTACGCCTGTCTCAATACTATGATGAAACCTCTCTAAAGTGTGTGTGCCTGTCAGTGCTCTCTACCTCTCCCAGAGATCTTTGCAAGAGTGAACTATAAAACATAAATGTTCACGATAACGATACACGATAATTCAGTGCCCTAAGGACATCATTTGCATCTCATACTGTTCCCTATACCTCCCCTTCACCTTTTAGCGAGAACTTGAATGTAAACAGGAACACAACAGAAAGTAGCATTCCTCATAGTACCCGTAACACAAAAATAAAAAAAAAAAAGAAAGAAAAGAAAAAAAGTGGAGTATGACAGAAATATCAAATCTTCATCCTTCACTACAGTTATTGCTTGAAATTTTACAGTGAGTTAAGAATGGCCCTATGGCACTACCTAAAACACAATTTACTACATCCGTCTCGAAAAATCTATTGTTTGTTTTCTTGACTTTTGTCACACGAATGAAAGATGGAAATAAGTCACATGGAGGACTGCTTGCTGTGGACATGAAGGTGTTCATGAAGGACTTACCTGCGAGGAGCGAGAAACACAGTACAAGGAGCAGTCTGGTCCACATCCTGGCACACACCTTGTCTTGATAATAGTGACAGCGTGTGTACAGGTGAGGCCGAAACAAGGGCAAGCCCAGCCACTCTTGAATCATGGGATTTACCTGCCTGACTGCGCATGCGCTGGAAGACGCTTTGCCTGTCACGCGAGGGTATCCGCGAGGAGGAGAGCTTTGTGTGGGAGGAGAGAAGGGAACAGAGAAAGAGAGAGGTTTTCTGTGACACACCTGAATTTCAGGAAGATTAATATTTTCACATTTTGATCGAAAATTGTCAAACCTCAGAAGTAACCCAAAGTCCTGGATTTTACCAGTTTGATGTGAGCAGTTTGTCACAGGTGCTGAGGAACGAAGAAGCGGAAGAAAATAAAACGAGGTTTGTTGTCATGGAAACAGTGTCTTTCAACATACAACAGGCCGTGCATTGCATCAACATATCACGTGGTGGAGTTTACTGTTCTTCCATTAGACGAACGAGGGCGCAGTCACGGATGGGGTGAGGGGAAGGTGTGAAAATAGCATGCTGGTGTTTTTTAAAAGATAAATAATATTATGAAAAATATCGTTGTCATAGAATGACATCTAGAGGACACCTTTCCTCGGCTTGTAGGTTGACTTCCCCACACTAGTTTCTCAGTACATGTATTACAGAGAATCCCCATTATTTGAGGGTGCATTGAAGTGACCAGCTAACTAACGGTGAAGCAGAGGGTGGAGTGAGCGGAGGAATGGGGAATGGTGGCGTTATTCCAATATTTTTGTTGATAAATGATTCACCTTTGAGGGGAGAGGGGTTTTCATCTTCCTTGTGCCGACCCCGGTGCAGTTTATCAACATTCAAAACACAAAGAACAAGGTGAGCATTAAATAGCTGCGACTCTACCACACATGGCTCAAGATGCTTATTCAGTTCTTACCACATATAAACAAAACATACTAATCATATAGACCAATTTCACTTCTCCAGCGTTGGTTTTCTGTGGCCTTCAGACAAAACTTTGCTAAACCTGGTCAAAGGTTCGCTATCTGTATCTCCTACTGTGGACAGTAATAGTCATGGACGCTGGGCGTGAGAGTGCGTGAAAGTCACGATGGACGAAAATGAGTTGAGTTGGTCACGTGTGTCTGTCATTATGGACTGGTGTGTTTGAGATTGTGCACGTCTACACATGTCTTGGTGCCACTGTGAATACGATGTGTACGTCATGTGTCCAGAAGGTGGACCCATAGCTATAGCTTTAACCGACAGCAAGGCTGAGAGATTTTCTTTCAATTATTTTATCATCCCATAGCAGCTTGTTTGTCGGTGCATGTGTGTTCTAGTTTGTGAGCCTCAAACATTTCAGTTTGGTACGCTAATGTGGGTAGGACGTTGAAAAATGCTCTGAAAATGCACCGATACGTCTTTTTCTCGTCCAATTGACGTAGTTGCGTTAAAAAAAGCTAGAAGAACTTACTTTTTTCTTCCCCTCTTTCTGTCTCTGCCTCTCTCTTACACACACACACCCGAGAGAGAGAGAGGTAGGGGGAATAGTGGCGAGAGGCATGATGACATTCAAGGCTCATTCACGTACACAATCTCGGTCACTAATGACCGGAAATAAAGGACACAAACAGTTATCAATGTCGTGAGCCAGCGTCCTGCCGAGAGACAGCCGGTCAGTCGCCAGCAGGACGCATTCAAGTTCATGCGTGACGAGCGCCTGGCGTCTGACTGCAAGTGTGTGGAGGCATCGTGGAGACTAAACTGAACTTTGGTTACTAACTCACTACTGCGTGCTTGGTAAACGATACTCACTGCTATCCCGCTCTTTCTCTCACTCACGCACGTACATATGTGCATTCACGCAAACATACTCGCATGCACACATTCATCCTCTGAAAAGCGCACACACTCACGCATTTGAAGAACCTGAAGCACACAGGTAATTAGCCGGGGTCACTTGGAGTGATGGGTCAGTGATGGTAAACGATACACTGTCGATACATTATCAAAAGAAACTTTTGAAAAGACATCTAGTTTTCGCATGAAAAGCGCTGTCGAAGAAAGTACAATAGTGCGAGCCTCCCTCACCTTGCTTTTAACCAATGTCATTAAAATGTACCTGTCTTTGTACAGCCCCTGACACACCCGTTTATGACGTATTGTTTTTCTCTTACTTGCTCAAAAATAGAGATTAATAATATCCAGTACACCTGTGTCATCTCCGTGTGTACCAGCGTTAAGTTATTAGAGTTCTCTCAGTGTGAGCCACTCCTTGTACAGAAGTAGTTCTAAAGATTTATAGGTCAGGGAGGACTCAATGCTGTTGCCTTTGCTGAATTCACCTTTCCGTACTGACTGCCCCTCATTCTCTTCTTACCTCCCCGGATAAAGAAAAAGCCTTTCTGTGCCTTACCCCAGCTTCAAATTACAGCGAAATGATAGTTAAAAAAAGAGTTTGAAGCAGTTAATGGACTGCATAAACCAAACAGGACAAAAACACGATTAGAAAGGGAGACAGTAGAAAAGATTCTCTACGTTTATTTAAAGAACGCTTTGGATGAAACAAATTCTATCAAGAGCCTACCAAGTATGTTTTACTAATGACAAGGTTGGGGTGCGGTGGTGGTGGCGGGGAAGAGTAAGAAGAGTAAAAACAATTCAAGGGAGACAATCAACTTTAAATGAAGGAGCAAAGTATTTTTTTTACAGTAGCATACAATTACACGGAAATAATTGTAACAAAGAAAATTACTCAGTAAAATGATCATGCCACTTCTTACTTTAAAAAAAATTGCATAAGAAATAGAAAATAGAAATTTTCATCAGCATTAACAATTTGTTATTTGCAAAAATGTTGTTTGAATTTTTCTCTATTCGCTAAAAGCTGGGTCTTGGAGTTTTATACTTTTTCAGGCTTTCATTCGCTCCTCGGAACCATGACGAAAGCAAGAGCCAGAACTAACAACCTGAGAATTTTGACTATGTGCATAGACGCCACACTAAACTCATTCAAACTGACAGAGGAGAAACTAAGCAAAGGGAAGTAAGACACATTAAAAAAAGGTTTCGCTTGTTATCTCCCATTCTTCACTGTTTTGTTTGTTACCTGATCCGCACTGAAAAATTGTTTTCTCAAGATATATATATATAAAATCAAGTCTTGAAAAGAAGAAAAAAGAAATCAATGTTTACTCCCTTACTGAAATTGTTTATTTTAATCAGTCTTTTTTGTTTTCTTTAGCAAGATAACCCTACGCTACGGTGCTCGCGATGTTCATTAATCTAACCCAGCGGTTCTCAACCTTTTACTTGTGGCGACCCCCCTGACGAACACCGGTACGTCCGCGACCCCCCTTAGCCAGCTAGGTCGGTGGAGGAGCGGGGGGGGGGGGGGGGGGGGGGGG
>SRHC01000135.1:132739-145675 GCA_004794325.1 Pomacea maculata | reverse complement strand
GGCAGAAGAACTTTCATTGCTTTCTCAGAAAGGAGAGGATATTCACCGTTGATGCTAATCCAGAATGTTGGCACTGGTGTTGTTTGGAAGACAATTTTCAGGGATTGGTCACTCGAAAGGTCGATGAGCTGCTCTTCTTCTTCCGTGGACAACCCGCGTGTGCTAGGCTCAGCCAGAAATGGATTACGAATCCAATCGTATTTAGTCACATCAATTTCAGCGAAGTAATGCTGAAACCTTTCTTGCAGTCCGTTTAGATATGCAATAATTACATTCTTCACCTGATCAAGATTCAAGTTGTCAGCCTTGCACTTACACAAGCACGGAAACATATCAAAAATATTTTCTTGGCGTATCTTTTGCGTCCACAACTAAATTTTTCGGACGAAAGCATTCATCTTGTCAGTTGTTTGTAATATGGTGATGTCTTTCCCTTGCATAGACGTATTCACAACGTTCAGCTTCTCAAATATGTCCAATAAATATGCCATTAGCAGCAGCCATCGGTCGTTCTTAAGCCCCCACCCCGCACTGTCTGGTCATGGCCTTCTGTCAGGGACCTAGAGTACTAGGACTGAGCACGTGCGAGGGCGAAAGGGTGTGAATGATGGACGTTTCCTGAATGCGTGTCTTTTAGATGTTTTTTAAAAAAAAAAAGAGAGGTGTGACTGGAGAGGGAGAGGGGAGTCAGAGATGAGAGATTGGGGGAGAGAGAGGGCAAAAGGTGAGAGGAGGGAGATTGGAGGCTTAATTGTTGAGAGGGGGATTGTGTTTTGAGTTTTGGAAGTGAGAAGTCACTGCATGCCGAGACAGTGTACTTGAATAGGGAGACGAGATTTGGAGTTTGATCGCCCTCACCACTCGGTTACACAATGTAAACTAATTTCACTAAAACCGGTATAAGAAACTTTTAAAAAAGGACCACCTTCGCGACCCCCTTGTAGGCACGTCGCGACCCCCCAGGGGGTCGCGCCCCACAGGTTGAGAACCGCTGATCTAACCTACTTGTAGTGAAACATTGTCTGTGTTGTGTTGGGCCCTCATTTATTTTACCTTTACCTGTCGTCAGTTTTAGGCCTTGAGTTATTTTGCATGTCTCAATAAACTTTATGAGCCCTTCATGGTGTTTAAAAGTTGTTGAATAAGCGCCACAACAAGTTTCATAGCTGGCAATGAGTGAAGCGGAGCGCTGACTACCCAGGTCGCTGACGTCACGCTTGCAAAGGCTCCCGAAGTTTTTTCTTCACTGAGACCTTTACCAGAATAATAAAAAAATAATAAAACAGCTGGCCGGGCCAAGACCAAATGTTTCGTGGGCGGACGTTCCCCTACCACTGATTAAAGGTATTCACCATTCAGTTCTTATTTGCTGTCTTCAGTATATCTATATCTAAATACATTATTTGTAAAGAAATGTTTCTCAAGTGACGTATAACGCGCTCCGTTGGTCTTTCCACCTGTAAAGTTTATGACATCATGGAGTATGACATCATGTGTAATAAATAATAACACCCCAGCTAATGGTGCGTGTATGTGTGTGTATATTTATGTATAGATATATGTGTGTTTGTGCTTGTGGTCATGTGTACATGCGTGTGTGTGTGTGGGGGGGGGGGGCACAAGCGTTGCTCATTGTCTCAAACGTGGTCGAGTGTCGTCTGTAAAGGACGAGGCCAGGTTACCCGAGGTCCTACCCACCGAGGTATGGCGAGGCTCTGTCCCGGCGCGTGAAGACAAACAGTCCGACTGTTAAGCCCCCGATCAGCGATCAGACAACCAGGAATCTTCGCAACAAGGGGTCGGGCAGACATTTCGATCGTCACCTGATCTCTCCGGGCAGCGGGCCAGTCTGTGTTGTTGTCTCTAGTAGCGGGTCTGTGTTGTATTCCAAACAGTACACACCACCACATTCAAATGTCAGTCGTTGTCACAGCCTGATGTTTCGCCGTTAAGGTGTTCAGCTGAACAAGTTCAGATATTCGCCATCTTTCGATTTTCATGAATGTTATTCCGATGCAGGAAGAGTGCAGTTCAATGTCTGTCACCCAGCAAACGTGTCCTTCACTGCCCCGGTTTGTGGTAAGTGGCGGCCTCACGGTCTTCATGTTTGTCAAAATATGTCTTCAATTTGTACACTTCTTTATTTTCCTTGCTACATTCTCTACATCAAATATGTGTGTGCAGTATACGGTGTTGGTTTCCTTTCCATGTGTTATTCCAATGAATTTGATGGATGAATGTTTAGATAGTTTTAATGTTTAAAAGTTTTGTTAGCTCTCGCTTTTATCTTTCTCTCACACACATCCATCCAAGCGTTCTCTCTACAAAAAATTAGTAGGAAGCGTATTCGTACCAGGCACTACTTTCTTGTTGGTGGCGTGACACTTTGGCGCGCAGCAGAGAGCAGAGACTATAAATAACGAGGACTGCCAACTCAGGCACCGGAACAGATCTCTTATGTCACGCATGCGCTTGACTAAGTTATTGATTCTCCTTTTCCAGTTTGGCATGGCACTGTGCCTCGCAGAACTACTGTCATTATTATTTTGAGATGCCAGACACTAGCTGTCGATTCCAGAATACCCTGCTTGCATCCTGCTCGATAAATCTTTTATTAACTCACGATATAAAGTTCTGGTTGTGCACTGCATGTTACATAACAATTATAAGTTACCTCACCAATCGTATCAATTAGTGGATAACAATGAGGTTTTATGTTCCTTTATTACAGACTCCTGTCTCTTGTCTTGCCTTGCTCCTGATTTTGGCTGAAATACGGCCGAACAATAAGAAAATACAATTACTTAGGCAGTTATCTTTATTGTATTGAGTGTGAATGAATGTAAGTGCCAATGTGATTAAAAGCCATGGAATCAATTAAACAACAAGCATATAAAAATTTAAACATAACAAAGGATTAGGTGATAGAAGGAGGGCATGCGCCATGTCACAGCACAGTATGTTCACGAGGGCAGATCACTGACCCGTATTCTGTTATTTGTAGTCTCTGCTGACAGTGAGGGTCAGAGGGTCACGAACGTTTCACATGTTGGCCCTCGTTTCCGCGTTCAATCAGCCTAATTAACGACAGGAAAAAAATGTGAATAATGCGATAGCAAAAAAAAAAAAAAAGTCATCTGCGTTGATCGTTGGTCTTGAATATTGATAAATATACGATGGCCTTTAAAATAATTAGCTAAGTGTCGTGTCGACGCTTAATTAGTGTTCTCCGGGACGACTGCTGTATATTTTGCTCGGGGAAACAGAGAATAACGGTTACACAGGACAGCGCCAGGCTTAAAGGACTAGTGAGGTACAATTTTAGATATATATATATACGTGAGTCGCACATGCATATGATTGCTAGGTAATTGCTATAGTAACTCTTGCCTGAGCTTCATGGGCTTTTATTTGTAGTGACTGGCTACATGGGAAGTTCCTTTCTTCGCAATTTAAACATCTTATAAATTCTTCTTCGGTGTCTCATTCTTCTTTAAGTTTTGTATCTTAAATGTATGAGCTGCTTCTTAGGTTATCAGTGTCATGGTCATTTTGAAAACAAACTGAATGTGCAGCTCCAAAGATGCCCGATACCTTACATCCCGCCGACAGGTCGTCCCAGGACCGGCCATTGTCAGTCTTCACAGGACCTCCATAAGTCCATCTCAAGATTATCGCATCGTCAGTCATCGCAGAATCTGTACAGGTCCTGCTGGTCATCGTCTCATCGTCCATCATCGCAGGGCGTCATCAGGGCTGTGCCCAGGACATCACATCGACATTCGACGATCAGCGACGATGATGGCGGCTGGTTCTTTAACCTCCAGGTCCGCTCATCCTCGGCAGGTTCTCGGTTACAGCCAGAGACTCATTCTTTGCTGACGCAAGTTGAAAGCGAGACCTGTGCCAGGAGAAGCACAGATGGTTCCAGAAGGCCTCACAGCGCACTTCAACAGTAAGTTGGGGGTGGAATGGGGTGGAGTGGCTGAAGAGGGGTAAGAATCGCTCAGCACCAGCGAGCTAAACAGCACGTGCATATGTCATTCTTCCGGCAAGCAGCTCGCGCATATCTGAATAAATCATCTCTGCCTTAGCTGTGTATGTATGAAATTATCTTCGGGGAATTTTCCAGAGCAAAAGCGTGACTTGGGATGGTCTGACAAGTCTGAATACCACGTGAAGCAAAGATGCAGTCCAACTGTCTGCGTGCACTGTATTACCAAATTAGTTAATTTGTTTGGCATGTGTGTGTGTGTGTTTGTGTGTTACCACCGTGTAAAAATTAACATTAACACACACATAATTAACGATATTTGTCTTAGTTTAGAAACGCCTAAAAGGAAAAAGATCGATTATATATATATATATATTTTTATCGGTTCGATCTACGCAAACGTAAACTTTGATAAATCTCAATTATAAACAAAGAAACTGGACAAAAACATTACGATTAAATATGCGAAAATTAGTCTAGATTGGCTTTCATTTTCAACCTAAGTCTTGACTGCTGTCAATCATATCTTGACAACTTCAACTACTTCTTGATCGCTTTTATCATAATATCAGATATTAACGACATTCTACGATCGGTTCTTGACCGACCATATTCCTACGCCATTGCTGTGAAATCGGTACCAGTCACTAGGTTGTCTTATCACATTAATCGTTTAAAATCGTATTTTGACCAGCGCAATACTTGAGACTGCCTGTGGTCTGACTTCTTGGAATAAAAAATGACATTCGTTTGAATTTTACTTTTTCCAGTCTTTCTTTCGGAAAATACAGAAAAGACACCCCAACGCCATCAGCCAAGAAAATTCGGGATGTGATCCACATGGAAAAGACTTCTTCAAAAGGTGACACCCTGATTTTTCACAACCTGCCGCTCCTGTGTGACGAAACACTAGAAAGGCAGGTGAGAATACAGGAAACACGAAAAAAATGGAAAAAATCTTTCAAAGTGTCTTGTGTATTGAAATAAACCTTCTACCTTTAAATGTGAATCAGAAAGTCCAACAAACTAGATTCCAATATTGTGTTGATTGGTCGTTGGTTGGCTGAATGGTTGGTTGATTGGTTCATTGATTGATTGATTGATTGATTGATTGATTGAATCATTGATTCGCTCATTTATTTATTTACAGGTGGTCAACTTTTGTCAAAACTTTCTTGTCGTCGGGATTAGGAAACTTCAAATCAGCGACGTTCATCGAATGGAGCCGCGCTTTGGCAATGACGGACCAATCACAGTCCACGTGAGTCACGTGACGCCGCGTGACCAGGACCGTGGATCAAAAGTAAACAGCCCTATAACAGGAGACTCGCTCACAGCACTGGCCTGCACGTAGCCTAGTAACAGCTTTTAATGGTTTAAGTAGTGGCACTTTAAAAAGTAACAGTTTTGAGAGCAGGGGCAGTAACTGAGAAAATCACAAGCCACTCGTAACAAGATCTGATATCAATTTCATTAACTAATACTAAATAAGGTGTTAATATCAGAGATTGAATGCTTATATCCGATATTTCAACATGTTTTGCAAGTATTACGCAACGTAGTAGAAATCAGAAGGAAAAACCCGGTTTCTTGGTAATTATTTGCATTACGGAGTTATCGGCTGCTTTCAAATTTGCGACCGTTAGAATATTTCGCAACAACAATGTCGATGAGTTCGAAGTGATGCAATGCCAGGCTGCTTCTGCTACAGAGTATGAGTCACAGCTGCTGTCTGAGGTCAACTCACAGCACGCAGATGTAGGTTAGCGGGCAGCAACGGGGAGGGAGGCCTTGAACTGTAGGAGGGAACAAGATGAGCGATTTCCTAATCTGTACTCACTCACCCCTACCCACACGAGAATCGTGCAGGCGAACAAACACGTTCTCTTCATATCCACCCCGCACATACGAACGCACACACGCATGCACACAATCCCAAGTCAGATTATTTCCCGATTAGTTCCACACTCTCGTTAGGCTGCTGACAACGGGTGGGAATACCTTGACATTCTTCGAATAGTCTGGAAACCTCCCGCTGCAGATGCATTGCCTGTCAGAACCAGTCCAGGAATAACTTTAACCGGAGTTCTGCTGTCATCTCCATGGAAACCAGTATCTGACCTAATCTGTGAACCTTGACGTGCTCGGAGGGTAGTGAGGGAGGAAATTGGGAAAAAGCGAGTTCACGAGACATGTCTGTCCGCCAAAATAGCTTCTCGAGTGTTTGCCCTCCCCCATCACCTCTCCTAAATCTCCTCCTCCCATTCCTGTCAAAGGAAATTATTCCAGGGCGGTAGAACTTTCTTTGAGGATATTTGCGTGCAGACGTTCTTTCCTGCAAAAGAGTTTCGGCGCGAAAACTGTTGTTGTGTATTGAAATATTGCCACGCCGTACACATGTACCCGTACTCCTACATCAGCTCTGTGACAGTTACCCACCCCAAATCATTCAAGCCTTCCAAACGCAGTTTTCGGAGGGGTAGGTCAGGTAAGGGTAGACCGAGTAATTCTGTTTGTTTGTGTGCGCGCGCGTGTGCCTGTGTCCAGGAAGGTTAGTCCAAATACACCAAGATTTATGCACCCTAGCACTCGTCCTCAGGAAGTCCTTCCGCTCATCAATAACTTGCTATGACATGAATGTGAAGACAAGATATGGGAAGGAAGGAAAATCTCAAGTGGCTTCCCTTGCAGACGTGTTTAGTGACCGCGGTTTTTTTTCCCTCCATTTCCCAGCCTCACGAAGACATCAAAGCTGAATGACAGGCATGGATGTATTTATAACTATATACATATGTAGAAAGAAAATAAAGAATTCCAGAAATATGTCCCTTGAAGATTGAGTGTTGTATGCAGCTATAACTTTCATGGACTGAATAAACTTTGTATATTACAACTCAACACAATTTTTAATTACATTTTCACGCTGATGTTTGTATTGTTGATTTGATTCACAAAAAGTTGTGTTAAATTGTCCACCATCTCTGGAAAGAATTAAAGATGAAGTAAAGTGGGATTTTATGACTGAGTAAATGATGACTCAGTTCATGATAGTATTTCCCAACATCTGGATGAATTCTCTCCCTTCTGATCTCCAGAGGGAAGCGTATAAAGATCGCTATGAAGGGATGATATCAATGCCTGACACAATGTTTACACAGAAATAAGCCTCATTAAAGGAAGGTTTCAGCCCTTACACTGGCCTGAAGCCCTGGGGCTAGTTCCACGCTTTTATAAACAGAAAATTATTTTAAAGAATCAAATTATAAACCTTAGATTGCATCTGTCATTTGCTGTCACGTGCTGACTGGAATGAAAGTCTGATGTACGAAGTTTTATATGATTTAAAATAATTTTCGTTAACATTTCTAAAACAATGTTTCTCATTGTGTTGCAATAAAACAGATTATGTAAGTAAAGGCATAAAGACTTTTAAAATTAAAAACGTATTGTGTAGCTGGAACCTGAAAAAATAAAAACCTTTGTTGTTGACCTTTTTCTGTGCATCGTCTGTCTAGTGAACGCAAGGAAGATATTTACCTGGATTTGGGGAAGTTTTACCTTGTACTGGTCTTTAAACAATCATAAGAAAACAATGTACCTTACTAGAGCTTTAAAGTGATAAAATAGCACGAGCCAACAGCCAACAGCCAACAGGCTACAACTCGACTCCACGTCTCCGGTCCACTGGCGCTGACATTTCACAGACCGTTATACGCCAGCAGTAGTTATACTGAGCTAATCTCAGCCACCACGAATCAGGAAATTAAACAATCTAAAAGCCTGATCAAATTTTCATGAGTTGTTTCGACCATAACCACCGACGAAAAGAATAATTGCAAGAAAAGGACTGAGGTGGATGCTCGGGCGGTTATGACACCATCAGAACACCGAGAGTTTGCGGGAGAATCTGCTTTACTTCAGGGAGTCAGCTGAGCTCAGCGAAAAAAATACAGTGATACCTCGGTTCTCGAACATAATTCGTTCCGGGAGGACGGTCGAGAACCAAATTGTTCGAGAACCGAAGCAATGAAACCCATAGAAAATAATGGAAACTGGATTAATTCGTTCCAAGCCCCAGAAAATGCCTATTTACTGGCCTAATTTGTATATAATATGTAGAAAAACATGAGACTCAACAAGAAATAAGAAATAAAAGTGTATTTATTAAAAAAAAAACAAATGTACAGTACAGTACAGTACAGTAAATTGTGTTTCATTTACTGTACCTGTACCAAACTTTATGGCAGGAGGGAATGAATGTGGAGGGAGGAGGGAAGGGGGATGGTTACTCACACTGATGACGCAAGCAAGGCGCGCTGGGCCGAATGAACGCCATTCGGCTCAACTCGGCTCATCTCGGACGTTCGGATGTTCGAGTTCCAAATATTTGTTCGGATTCCAAGACAAAATTTTCTCGAATTTCCTGGTCGAATACCGATTTGGTCGAAAGTCAAGGCGTTCGAGAACCGAGGTATCACTGTATTTGCGAAACCTAGAGAAAGAATCCCTGTCCTTCTATTGTCGAGATGCAGGCATGCACGTATCATCATGCACATCTGTGCATGCCTCCCTCTCTCCATCTCTCTCTCTCAGCGAAATAAATATAAGATGATCCAAATATCAATAAGAAATCTTATATGACTACAACATCCAACTGTCTTGCGACTGTCCACATGCACATGGATTGTCCCTGTGAGAGGACGATGAAGACAATGGTGGCCATGCAGCGAACACAGCTCACTGTCATTACACGAACGTTTGTTTCTGGACCAGGTAATGACAAACTTTACCTTCAGCACAATCTTCACACCTTAAACTTCAGTTCCACTACAACGAACTAAACAGAAACTTCAGAATTGAAGGGGAAAAAAATGAAAGACGAATTGGCAGAAAGGAACGCGGGGGCTGAAGCACCAGCTCTCCTACTCATCACCATGGCAACCATCTTCGCTTAATAGCCCCGAAAGATCTGTGTCGATAATTTGCCTTTCAGATTAGACCACACGGAGAAACAGAGTAAGGAAGGTTTTGTTCTCATACAGGGTTGCAGAATATTCCTTTGCAGAACTGGAGCGAAAGATGTGCTGAGTGGATAAGCTGGAGTTGTATCTCCTTTCTAAACAGGAGAATTGCTGCATGGGTGCTAGACCTTGCTATGTGGTTAGAATTGTTACTACACTGCCAAACAATAATCATGTAAATATGAGTATTCGCGTTTATAGGTTATGACCCGCAGAATGCGATCACATGCGCACACACACATACACACAAAAACAAACACACACAGATATACACACATGTAGGGCCGAGCAGGAAGTGCCTAACTATTAGTCTCAAGAGCTCTACTTAGACCATGGACGTGTGTAGGTGGACTGCTGTCTGTCTGCCAAGACCAACTCTTAGCCTCTTGCGAAGTTCTCCGATGTTAGTCTCGGCGAGCCTAAACAAAGAATGTGACTAAACCGGAAGCTATGTAGTCTCATGCCTCGTTTTAGTAGTTAACTGGAAAAAAATCGTCTGCCAGCAGTCCAGTAATACAAGTTCGTGTTTAGACTTTTAATTAACTTGAAGTGTAGTGTCATGACTGCTTCACAAAGTGAAGAGCAGCTCAACTTTTCCAGATGAACATATCGGTGAACACACACGCAGGACTTTTGTACACATTTGTATAAACACAACCCCACCCTCATGTTCTCCCTTAGACACGTTTTATTGAATGTCATTTACATCACAGTATTATTGTGTATTTTACACCTTGTTCCCAGGCTGTAAATTATCTCATGCAACCCTACTAAAGCTTTGACAAAATTAAATATTAACTCTCTTGTTTCCATCGCATGGTAAGTACAGTTTGTCAGACAAAGTGTTGTCTTGCAGAGTTATCTGTTGTAAGTATACACAAACTGAAAACGGAGGGCAGTGCAATGCTTCATTCTTGCTGGTAGTGAACAAGGAATTGTTGTTTCAAGAAGGAAGAAAAGAAAGGGTGAATGAATGAGAGCTAGTGGAGGATAAAGATGAGAAAGATAACCAGGGAGAGAGCGGTGATGGGGGAGGAGTGCTGGATGATACTCCAAATTCGCAATTTCCTCGTGACTCAACACGAATCCCCGACTCAGCAAACACTTACTCATTCACTAATTTATTTAAATAATTTACTGAGCAACTCATCTCAACTAAACATCAACAACACAATATAGGCACTAGCCGTGACGAAGCAGACAAGCCTTACTAGTCTGGAACCAGCCGGCACATATCTACGAGGTGTCTATTCTCTAAATCCCGACCTGAGGATCTTCCAGAAAATACTTAATTCTAACTCAGTAAATATTCTGTGACTCAAATGTACAGCGACAGACCGCTCCACTTGTAAAGTTGTCTCTTAGTCATCACCAGAAAATACCAACACTAATCTTTGTCATGATCAACTTTAAACAATTTACTTGCCTTGTGAAGACAATTTACATGATCGTAATGAGAAGTAAGTATGTTTTATTTACTAAAACCAAGTGAGTGGATAGGTTTCCACTCGGGAAGTGGCTATCAAACCACGTACACGACTGTCACGACATCCTCGCCAGGTTTCCTCCGGACATCAGAATCAGAAGCACAGACGGAAGCTGTCTTCGGCGATTTAACAACCCTTTCTTTTTATTTCAGCCTTCACCATTACATTCATTTCAAAGTCCACAGTTTTGCAATCTTTGTTCCTTGTACCTAAACGAACTCTGCGAGGTTGTGTCTTCTATGACCCCGACACGTGACAGCTATAACAAGTCCGACCAAGGATCGCAATTCCTAGCGAAGAAGGTCAACAATCTGTCACAGTTCTCCGCCATTGTGGGCGAGCTCATGGTTGTTGTGTCTCAGGGTTTTCCCCCATCAGGAGGGGAGGAGTAGAGGGTGGGGTGGCATTGACAGTAATTTGGGGCGTGAACCAGGGTCGACGGGAACACACAACAGCCTAACCTTTGCTCCTCTTTCCCTGTCACAACAGGGTTTAGTAGCACTGAAAGATGCTAGCTACCGCAATATATGTATACCACAGCAGTTTTCCCCCAGCATTCTGATGTATGAGACAACAGAATTTTTATACGTGTTCCACTAACCGATTTTTTCATCTTTTGTGATTTACCATCAATCTCCACTGAGCTATCCTGAAAGTTGTTGAGGTTTCGAACCTTTTTACTTGGAGAGAAAATGACTCCACAAGGCTTCATCATTTCTTCACTAAATAAACACCTGTTGTGATCAACACAAAGTTTATCAGTAAAATGCACCCTTGAATTTATTCCTTTTGAATCAAGTTCGGATCTCTGGAATTTTAAACATGACAGGAGATGTTTTCAGGGTCATGAAAGCTGTTTGCTAGTACATGACATCCTAAGTACTATATATAAGAAAGAAGTGGTTGTTGGCTCAGATAGACAGCTTATACTTATCTGACTGCTAGGCTAGACCACTGTTCACCCTGCTCCCGGCCGTCTGTATAAAATGTTTGTGACAGTTGTGTGAAACTGATGATGAAAAATGTCTTTGAGAGGGCAGCAGATATCCACATCAAAGTGTAGAGGGCAGCACTGAGGGTCATTGCCGTCAACCTTGTAATTTTATTGTTTCTCTGTGGACGCTTTTGAGTTAGTTATTCCGTGTGACTGGTGATAATCACTTTTGTGCCATGAAAATGTAATAACATTATATAAATTTAATACATAAGTATGGATATAAAAGCTTTTTTTCCTTATTTAGCTGCATGCAAAATTTACTATTTAGTTCCTTGCGAGTGTTCATGTTTAAGCTCTCCTACGTTTTTCATCCTCAATTCTTTTGTCATCGGCGCCATGACACCGGCAGTTGTTTGTAGGATTGTGGAGGATGAGGATGCGACAGATGATGTGTTTGTGACTGTCACGATGTTACTTGTAGACCAGAAAGTGTAGGAACCTCGATGTTGTATAGCTGGTGCTTGATGTTGGTTTAACTTTCTACCAGTCATCGTAATTGCTTTTAACAGCTCTAGCTTTTGTATAGCTGGTGATACTGTAGGAAGAATATTTCTTCGTTTTACTGAAAGTCCAAGACTTGCTTGTACTGTATAAGTGACTGGATAACAATCGGTTTCGATTTGTTTGGAGTAAAATCTTGAATAGGGTGTAAAGATAAAGTTCACGTCTGAACAAAGCAGAGAGCGGTGTATACATATCTCTGTACAAAGTTGATCCACTGGAGTTTGTAGATATTATCTTTAGAAAATGAGGATGTCGAATGGTACCGAAGAGAACATTCAGAAAAAGCAAACTGTGTCCTTTTACACAAGATTGCATCTTTCCTCTTTGAATTCAGCTCATGCTGACGACGCTATTTTTAGAAATAGTTCGTCACTTCCTGTCTTCTTGATAAATCCATGTGTTTAGAGCAGCGGTTCTCAACCTGTGGGGCGCGACCCCCTGGGGGGTCGCGACGTGCCTACAAGGGGGTCGCGAAGGTGGTCCTTTTTTTAAAAGTTTCTTATACCGGTATTAGTGAAATTAGTTTACATTGTGTAACCGAGTGGTGAGGGGGCTCAAACTCCAAATCTCTTCTCCCTATTCAAGTACACTGTCTCGGCATGCAGTGACTTCTCACTTCCAAAACTCAAAACACAATCCCCCTCTCAACAATTAAGCCTCCAATCTCCCTTCTCTCGCCTTTTGCCCTCTCTCTCTCCCCCAATCTCTCATCTCTGACTCCCCTCTCCCTCTCCAGTCACACCTCTCTCTTTTTTTAAAAAAAACATCTAAAAGGCAGGCATTCAGGAAACGTCCATCATTCACACCCTTTCGCCCTCGCACGTGCTCAGTCCTAGTACTCTAGGTCCCTGACAGAAGGCCATGACAACACAGTGCGGGGTGGGGGCTTAAGAACGACCGATGGCTGCTACTATTGGCATATTTATCGGACAT
>SRHC01000135.1:104810-132058 GCA_004794325.1 Pomacea maculata | reverse complement strand
CCCCCCCCCCCCCCCGCTCTTCCACAGACATAGCTGGCTAAGGGGGGTCGCGGACGTACCGGTGTTCGTCAGGGGGGTCGCCACAAGTAAAAGGTTGAGAACCGCTGGTTTAGAGGAAAACATTAAAACGATCTTTCTCGTGCCTCTTGGTCATAAAATAACGACGGAACACGTTTTTTTGTGATACTTCACGCTCTATTTCCTGCGGATTTCACTGAACACAGATTAGACTTTAAATGCCGATCGGTTTAACGGTTTGTAGTTATCCGCAAGGTGCCCTTTGTTGTGAGGTCAGACAGCTGCTAATGCCTAACATATATGAACAAAATTAACACACACGCACACGCACACACACATACACAAAATTACAGACACACGCCGTACTTGCTGGATGGGTCCCCGGCTGGTTGGCTGGCTGGCTGGCTGGCTGAATGCTGCGCACCCTGCACGTGCGAGTGAAGGAAGTGGAGCGACTGTGCCATTATCAGGAGGCTGCGAGTAGCGCCGGTCTGTTCTGACATTGCTTGGCGGAGAAACTGGGTGAAGATGGCGCCACGACTCGTGCTGTGTGTCTTCTTCGTGAGTGTCGGCAGCCTTGGTAAGTACACATGCCACCTCTCACCTACACCAAGTGCTTTTCACTCCTTTTTCAATATTTAGAAAATGGGGAAAGATGGAGAGACGCAAACACGATCAGTCTAGGTTTTCTAAAAATGAACAAAAAGATGCAAAAAGCCATTTCAGTATTTGCTTGGAGCAGAAAAATGTAAATCTCATTTTCTACTGTCGGTATTTCATTAAGAATCAAACTGTTATCTGCTTTTTTGTCGGCAACGTTCCTCAGATTTTTTTTAGTTTTTTAAAAATTTCATTACATTTCTTTCTTGATTTTGTTTCTCCCTGTTCTTCCTTTTTTCTCTTTTTTTCTTGCTCTTGTCAACATATGTAGGTTTTTTTTACTGAGTAAAATTGCTTAAACGGTCTCATAAACCGTACACAGCATTTCTATTCACCTTTATTGATATAATAAGAAAAAAATTTCGAAACAGTCTGTGTTGGACATTTGATATATATGCTCGTGCGTTTCAACTCAAACGCAAGCACACGCGCTCAAACACACAACAAAGACAGACAGAGAGATAGTTTTATAATACCGAGTGTGTTGAGCATCTACATCAGCCGGCCGGTCACATGTTTTTTGTGTGTGTAAGTGTGTGACTGGCATCATTATGCTAAGTACTCATTAGCCTCGACTGTAGCCACTAAGGATGTACAGCAACAGCAGCAGCAGCGCCGCCGCCGCCGCCAGACGCAAGATGGCGAGAATGTGTTGTGCCGGAGACCGCGAGGAGACTTCCTTGGCCTTCAGTTCACTTTCGCGAACTACTTTCTGAGTGACTAGGTCACGACCTTCTGTCTTCTCAACGGAATTCAATCTACTTTGTCTTTGCCTGGCCTACATTGCAACTGTCCGCCTACCAGAATTTTCTTCTTTTTCTTGTGTCTGGAGATGGAGTCTGAATTTTATTTTGTTAAACCTTTAGAAATATTACACCTGTAGAAATCCTTATTTTTGAGTAATGATAAAATCTTAAAACCATTAAAAAATATATTTGCTTCTCTCTCTAAATCTCTGTTCCTCCTCGCACAGAGAGAGAGACTCTCGTCTGCTGCTGCCCCAGTTTTTTTCTCCTAATCTTTGGGGTGTTATCGATCACATGTGTTGCCGCTCCTGGCATGGATTCAGAGTACATCTCAGATATAAATACACATAGATACATAAGGAAATATACCTTTCAGAATTATTTAAACATCTGCTAGAGCCATGAGCAGGGCTTTAACAGCGTCTCCCGGACATCGTGCGGTGTCGTAGTCTGAAAAACTAATGTCGGAATTTATTTTTCTATCGGTTACTAAAAGGAAATCGTGATGGCGAAATGCGTTCTTCACCCCACCCCATCTTCACGCTCCACCCCCCAAAAAAAACTTGAACCTTTTTGTGTGCTCAGCGCGTGGCATCATTCCAGCAACGTCCCAGAGTACAAACCCTCGTTACTCTAGTCCCGCTATTTCCACTAACCTTCAAGTATCAGGGGCGACTATCGTATTGCAAAATGTCGAAGGGTGGGGTGGGCAGGGGAGTCGGTGCTACTGTACTCTCCCATCGCCAGGCTCCCTGCTACATACAGCCATGATGGCGCCTCCCTTGTTGCATGCAGAATGTTCCCCCTGCCCAGCATCCTCTTGCCCGCGGCCGCTGTTCGCTGTTCCCGTTATTTTCAGCTTTATTGATTCCTTGCGAGGGATGCTTAGCACCACTCATCTGTCACGGGCCTTGAGTCCAGTATTTAAGACAGACACAACTGTACATACAACTGGCGAGCCCCCCACTGACCTTCTTCAGTCCCCCTGGGGGTCAGGGGGCAGGGCCCAGCGATCTCATATCCTACTTTACCCCAGTAGTATTATTACTTTTACCTCACTCATTTAGTCCTATATGAAAGTAGTGACATGAACCCATCTTCACAATGGAGAGACTAGTTGATCTGGTCCTCCAAACGATTGTTAGATTTTTTTCATTAGGTTCGTCGAGGGTTACAGTTGTTTGATTTTCATCTTCTTTATTTCCGGCGTCAAGTTCTTCTTTTCTTCATCTCTTTTATTTATTGTTTTTTAAAGAAATACTAACTAGTTCATGTACAGGTCATGGAGTCTAGATTTTAATCGTATACTCAGCAATGCCACTCATATAATTATGATTATGCATTTCTATACAACGATGTACAACGATAGACAGAAGTTTTCACCGTTGGTGGGTTTTAGTCTCAGTTTAAGACCAACTTTTTTCGAAAGTAGCTGTTAGTCTTTGTCGCCTTCGACTGCTGTGTGTGTCTGTTTTTATGTAGACATGCGTGTGTGAGTGATATTGTGAATTAAGCTGATTAAAATCACATACATGTTGTAACTGGTAGGAAAACGCGCTAGAAAAGTACTTTAATGCATCATCCATCATCCATCATCCGTTTATTGCATTTGTCAGCGCGCTCCTCATTATCGCATTTCGTCAAAATTACTCTCGTGATCTTTTTTAAATGCATGTGTGTGCGTGCATGTGTGTGTGTGTGCGTGTGTGTGTGTGTGCGTGTGTGATATTGATAATTAAGCTGATTAAAATCACATACATGTTGTTACTGGCAGGAAAACGCGCTAGAAAAGTACTTTAATGCATCATCCATCATCCATTATCCATTTAATGCATTTGTCAGCGCGCTCGCATTTTGTCAAAATTAGTGTCGTAAATTTTTTTAAATGCATGTGTGTGTGTGTGTGCATGTGTGTGTGCGTGCATGTGTGCAAACTACAGTGATGTCTCAGGATATGAGAGAGTGCCAGACGAAGCTGGCGAAGTGCCAGATGCTGTTGCAGCCGCTGTCCAACCAAGGGAACGCCGACCCTTGCTCTACTCCGACGCCAGTGGATCCATGCGCGTGAGTAGGGCGCTCGTGTGCACGTGTGTGTGTCAGTGGTGTTGGGGAGGGGTCTGAGTCGCAGTTGTTCTTTTCACACACCATTACGTGCTGCACAACCTCGGAGAATCACGGACATTGATGTACACTACAATACAGAATGTACAGGACAGTACAACAAACATTATAAGTCGCAATACATTGCAATAGTCTACTTTTGATTTTGCAAAAGTTGCAAAATACCGCAAAGAGAATTGAGTAGCCATCATGTGCAAAACCCTCAAATCTCTGAACAAAAACAAGTGTTGCTGGCCTGTTACTACCTCCAAGAACTAACAGACATGTCGCCATGACATTCATCACCACTGCACGTGTGTCTTCTTGTGTTGGACCGATCTTTGTTCTTTATTTGTAGAATATCCTCTAAAGCTGTTGACTGTCTGCGAGATAATCTGTCATCATGCATGGGCATCACCGAGGTAAAGAATCTTGTCAACACCCTCACAGCCACCAGGGACCAGTCATGTTCTCCAGGTGAGTACTTCAATGTCGTCTGTCACTAAAAAGAAATAAAACTATTAACCAAGGAAGCTTTCTTACTTAAAGTTAGTTTGGCATTCCATGTTACATATTTATATCATCTTTTACTTTCCTTACGATAAATATGAATGACAATACTTTATCTATCCTTGTAGAGACTGTACACCACACGAACCTGACAATAATCACAGCCAGGTAAACATCGCGATTACTCATCCGATAAAATCAACAAATGACAATAATAAGAAACTAAGGATATTATTCACTTATCAGGCAACACATTATTATATGAACTGGAGACACTCATCACATTTAAATTCTTTGTTTATTATTTGATTACATTTTCAAATTTCGTCCTTTCCATTGTTGAATGCGTTGGTGAAACGGCTTTTGGTGAAATTGTTGTCACTTCACCTCATTACATCTACTGCTGTTATGGACAATTCCAACTGTGGCCAAGCTATTACCTGTTAAATCCCAATAAAAGTGGAAAAAACTGTTGTTTTTGAAAAGTGGATGAACTGAGATGAGTGCAAGATAATATTTGCTCAAGTTAAAAGTGACTATCTGTCCCAATCCACTTCTTCCTATTTATATCATCCCACCACGTATAAGTCAAGACCCTTTTACACAAACTCCTAATTAACATATTAATTACTGTCCCATTGGTTGCAGTCTTGACCATGTGTTCATTCACGACTATTTCAGAAGTCACTCTTAAGTATTTTTTTCTGTAAAGTTTGCAGCAATGTATCTCGAAAACCAAAAACCATTCAGAATTTGACAAATGCTGTTTTGTACTGTAGCCCAGCTTTTCAATTAACATTCAGTCATGGATGACGTCGTTGACAAATCTTCTAATTTTTATTTTTTAACCGTTGCAGACTATGTGTGTCAGCAGAAAGCGTCACTGTGCACTTGTCATTTGAGAAAAGTCCAGCCCACGGGCGGGGATGTGAACGCAGAGACTCTATCGGTCATGTGGTAAGCGACTTGTGAGATCACCAAACACCTAAACTACTTGTAAAGTAATCATTGTAATCCTCTGATCTCATTCCTTCTTTGTCCGCTCTCCTGACCTCAGGCCAAGTATAAACTACAGTATGTCTACGACTGAACGATGTAGTAATGATACCAGACTTCTCTGTCCGTTGTCCTGACCTGATACACTGTCTCTACCACAGAGATGTAGTAATGGTGACACGCTTATTCAAGAAAAAAAAAACCTAACCAAACCCAAACCATTGAAATGTCATTTGTTTAGCTAGTTAGCATGTTGCCAGCAGGTGTGCGCCACGTAGTGATGTCGCTTCTGTCCTCTGTCACGTGACAGCGCCGCCTTCAATGACTTCCAAGCTTGCATCGCGGACTGCGCAGACAACCCGCAGGTCCAGCAGGGACTTGCTGTTCAAATACAAACCTTCGCGAGCATGTGTCCAAAAGGTACTTGATATCAACTCATTGTCATGTCACTGAGTCTCTTATTGGTTTTAAACAGGGCCTCCATGACCATTGATGGAGAAGATGGTGAGACAAGGGGAGGTAAGATGGGTAGGGTAGTGACTGACAGTTGCTGGAATTAAAGGGAAACAACTGCTTGCAATCATCGTCATATGTCATGTGTCAATGATGATGATAACAACAACGACGATGGTGATGATAATGAAAACGACAACGAAATCGATGATGATGATGATGATTACTACAGCAACAACGGCAGTAAAGACGACGATATGACGATGACGACGACGACGATGACGATGATGATAGAGAAAACAAAAACAAGAGAACAGACATAAAACACAGACATTCCAAACAAAGAAAAGTAGGAGAACACGCAAATGACGATCAGACAGAAAGCCATGTAGACGGATAGACCACAGACATTGAGACAGGTAGACAGACTAGGAGGATGTTGACGGTAATGTTCTGCCTCTCACTTCAGGACCAGGACCGAAGATGTGCCTGGAGGGCATGACATGTATGCAAGAGATCAATACTGCGAGGGGTGGGACTGATATTCCCAGTGCCTCTTTCTTGTGCAGGTAATTGTCAAACAAACATTTTTTTTTTATTGATAACCAATCGAAACTAATGACTTCGCAGACGTTTTCATATTTTTTTCTCTTCACTTGCATGGTTTATTTTAAAATAGAAGGTCTTTGTTGTAAAAAGGTCTGTTTTTGTCGAGAAGAAGAAAAGAATTTCTGCAAACTTTCACAGGTTGAGTACAAAAACAATCAGACATCTTCCCAGTGAGTCTCTCCCTCGAAGAACACAGCCTAGAGAGTACAACTAATAGTAATATAATTTTCCTTTAAGAATGCATGAACTTGTCCATCAAAGTAAAATGCAAAGCGGTGAGGAAATGGACGATTTCTTTCTCATTACAGATCGATTGAAAAGTTGTTTAACTGTCTGGGGAAAATAAAAAACCCTGACTGTGGAGGGGAGGAAAACGGTGTCACATTTATGGACATTAAAGACGATTTCCTCGAGATTTGCAAAGGTGAGCGGCTCGAATGTTTAGTTCAATTTCGTGATGAGGTATACCTGGGAGGGGGGTGGATACACTAACCTGACACATCAAGACACACGAGATGGCAAACTGGCCCCTCCCTACTCTGGACCGTTACTCCTCCTAAAAGATGTCAGAGGTAAAAATCAGATTGCTGTTAACATGAACCACAGTTTGTGAGACCAAACTTATGTCTGTCTGAAGCCTGAACAAATACGCACGTTAATTTAATTAAGTTTTATATCTGTTATGTACAATCTTCGTCAAACGTCTCCAAATATTAGTCTTTGGGAGTTCATTTAAGTACGGAGTTGATCATAGCTGGAAACGCAAAAGGGAGGCTACGTCGTAAAGTCAACATCCGTCAATAAAGTAGAGTTACGTCCCTTGACGTGTTACCGATAAGATTTCAAAAAAATGTTTGTATTACTTACCATGTGTAACGCTTGCGATTTACCATCAAACAAAGTAAGTTATGTGTATATACATATTTAGCCGTGCTTGGTATGCATTCAGTAAAATATAATAAAGCAAATTATCTGTAAAGAAGTTTGAAATATTTAGTTTTTTTTTGTTTTTGTGCTTTATTTCCACTTTGAATTGATATTTATTTTGTTTGTTGTGTGTGTGCGCGCGCCTGTGTACGTGCATGAAGATGGTTTATCTAGAGCAGATTCCCTGACCAATTGTAAGGATTACAACATGTGTGTTGTGAAGAACAACCCAGGTATGGTCAATGGCAGCGACCCGATGAAAGTTTTCGCTGACATTGGGCGAACTTCGTACTGGTGCACGTACGTAGCTTTGGTCTTAATGGAGCCGGACATGTAAGTGTGTATCTCTGTGTGTGTGTATGTGTGTGTGTGTTAATTAACAACTTGCTTTTAGAAGCTAAAATTTACTGGTTATGTTTATATTGTATATATTTACCGATATCTGCAAAAAAAAAAAAAAAAAAAGCAAACCATTCAGGTTGGTCTTGGTGAGTGTTTGACACCGGCACTGGGGTGTGCAGGTACCTGGTCCACTCGCTCAGCTGCGCCTCCTCCAGTGCTGACACCTGCTCGCTTTCCAAAGACCTCAAGGGGAAACTCGTTATGCACGAGAGGAACTTCCGAGAAACGTGCGGCATGCAATTGCAAGAGACAAAGTATTCAACACCTACACTGCCTCATACCGACACAAGCCCAGGGACCATCACGAGTGGACAAAGGAAAGAGACAGGTAGACGACATAAATCGTTTGTTTTTTTTGAGGGAAAGAACGGGGTTAAAGGGAGTGGATTAGATGATAGATGGATTCAAGCTGTTCTTTCTTTTAAGGATTGGGTGGTAGGTAGTCAGGATGTAGACCACACCGTTGTGACTGACAACGGGCTCTCTCTTTCTTCCGTCACTTCCACTGTTGTGCGCGAAAAATATTTCACTCTAAAAACTTCTTTAGAAAAAAAATGTTCAATGTCATAATAGAAGCAGATTTTCATTGTTGTATATAGTCACTGGTTTTGCTGCAATAAATAACAACATTGCATAATCACAGAAAATATTACACCAGAAACGAAGAAAATCAGGTTTTACTCACCTGTTATCAATGTGCCGACGAACAAACAAATCAAATGATAAGAGGCTGCTACCACTAGCAATACAAGATGTAAATTGGATGAAATTAGCTTGAGGATTCTAGTCATTAGTGCGGTTGTGAACACATCGGCGCTGAACTAAGTATAAACTCGTGGAGTTGAATGGTAAACATGTTTGTAAACATGTTGAGATGAACGTGTCAACGTATCTAGTTGAACTAGCAAACGGGATCAAAATTTTAATTCTTTAACAGCATCGTCTTACAGTAAAACAAACAATCACAATCAGCATATATAGGATTAATGTCGAGGAGGTAGAGACTGAGACATCTACATGAGTATTCTAATATTTCTGAATTGTTTTTGTTTTTGTTTTTTAAGGCGCGGCACCACGTCTAGGAGTATCCTCCATGTTGACGACGCTGATGGTGATGGCTGTGCTGCTGTGGTTGAAGGTGTGAGCTGCCTCCGTCTTGCATGTGTCTGAGTGAGTGCCAGAGTACCCACAGGTTTCCATGACAGCGAGGGCCCAACGACTAAAGCTCAAGATGAAACCCGATGGCGTACGACGTTCAAACCTGATGCATGTAGCGGAAATCTTTCCAGCTTGCGAATTTCTTTAATAGTTGTGAAATTTTTGTTTTATTTTTGCTGCTGAATGTGTTCCTTTTTGTGGGTTTTGAAAACATTTGATACGCGTTTTTTTCAATCACACTGTGTTTTATATTCAATGTCTTATACTGTTTTTTTAGTGACACGCATTGCCTTTTGTGTACGGAATTTTTACCTCCAGCAGCAATTATTATGCAATATTTTGAAGCAATATTGTTTGAAGATTTGTCTATTTTTTTCACAAGAAAAGTGTAATCAGCTGCTATTGTCTACAATTTATTTAAACTGACTGTGTACTATCTGAGAACAAATGTAGTAAGAAATCTGCTGTGCTGGTCTTTGAAAGGGACATACATTGTCCATAACGCTTCTGAAAAAGGGTGTGTACAAGTGACAGACAATTTGTTGTAAATATTCGTATGTATCTTTATTTTTTTCTTCATTCTCTCTCTTTCTCTGTCAGCGCTTTCACTGCCATTAACTTCAATGTTTCTACCCTTTGCCTCCCTTTCCTCCGTTCATTACAGTATTAAGTTTTTAGAAATTTACAAATTTTCTCCGAGACTTTCGCTAGTGTTCAAAACATATTTTCTTTTGCATTTATGTTATTTGCTTGTGTGGAAGATTGTGCTGTCATGCAAAGAATTTGTGATTATTATTATGAAGTGACAAGTTTATTGTACAAAGGCGCAAGAATGCCTTTCAGGAGGAAGTGCAGAGGAGACAATGGTATCAGATGGGGCAGGGTACATGGCCCTTTAAGGTCTTCTGAAGTTTGTTACAGGACCCTTGGCGCCTCTCGTCATGGTTGTCAGAGTTACATCTGCAGTGGACATCTTGACCTGTGCCACACATCATTTATGTGCCCAGAATCTCTGGTGACCTGTCATTTAATGTCACCAGAGGGCCTGTAGAGTTTTGTCACTGGGATGTCACTGGGTGTGACACTGTGTGGCGATGCTTCCTCAGTTCCTCCACAGCTTTTGTATGCACATTGTGCTGTTCATCCAGCATCTCTAACGTCCATAAATCAACTGTGACAAGGGGACTAACAAGTAGTTAAAACCTCCCGCTCCCCCCTCCCCCTCCCTTTTTTTTTATAGACAGAACGCATGTTGCTGACAAGATTTTAATTAATCAGGAAACAAAGAAAAGACTCAGGATCAAACGATGTGAACCCATATCAAGATTTTCGAGGCTTGCAATGACGACCGTACAGAGAACAGATCAGGATGGTAAAAGAAGAGGCAGGTCATGAAAAAACGAACAGACGACATCAACAGTGGAAGTGACTAACGCTCCGTACACTCCAGAGAAATGTAGAGAACAGAGAAACCTGCTGGCTGTATCGCAGGTGTCTTCTAACAGACAATAAGGAAATGTTGTTGATGATTTCGTGAATGAAGATAATGACGATGAGGAGGTGAATAATTGATGATGAGCTCCACGTGCGACCTGTCTGACCTCAGAAGCACGTGGTCAAAAGCTGCGACACATTCCACGCCAAACTGTCTCAGGGCAACTGTCGCTGTCACCAATCGGCGCTCCGCCTGTTACCTGTCAGCTCCGCCTGTTACCTGTCATCTCCACCTGTCAGCTCCACCTGTTACCTGTCACCTATCAGCTCCAACTGTTTCCTGTCAGGTCCGCCAGTCCTGTGTCCTGCTCATACAGTGCATCTCAGTGATTTTGTCTTTTTGATCGGAGGCAGCGTGAAGTCGTTGCCTGTAAAAACTTTGTTATCACATTTTCTATCATTTACTATCAACTGTTGTTAATTTTATTATCAATTTTTATATAGACTTAATTCAAATCGATGATTTAATAAATATTATGCTTAAACTGCTTTGATATATGGCATACTATTTGTACCCATGTTCAAGTGCATACGGGAGGAAAAGTTGGATGTGTGTGTGTTCGCACGTGTAGAATTTAATGTTACTAAACTACTAAACGACTAAGATTCATCTATGTATCCCCCGCAGCATGTGTTCGTGTATGTGTACTCACGGATGTAATAATGTAGGTATGCATGCATTCATGAGACAATTAAATCATGGGTGGACAAGTACGACATCAATCAGGTACGTTTCCATCGGGGTTGGCGAGGGTTGTAGATGTCAATAGAAAATCGGAGTGAGAAGTGAGGATTTAGAAGACAATTTCCGGCTTGAAAGCTAGAAAAGAGAACTCTGCGCACTATTTTTACAATAAATAATTTTGTAAGTGTGACAAATATTAAAATTAAAGATTTACACAGGTATGAGCATCTTTCAGTAAATCACACAAGTTTGCCTCTGTTCTCTCTCTCTCCCTATTTAAACTAGAAATGATGTGCCAACTGCTGCACCTGACTGTATTTAAGTGCACAGAAGGCGGTCTGATCAACAGACGACATCCTCTTCGTCTTCTCAATCCTCTGTCAACGACCAGTGGGTTGGATGTCTTTGTGCTCGTCAAGACCCTGTTGCTGACGTTTGCCGAGTATAAAAATAACGGCGCAGGCAGGCGGCCAATGATGTGGTCCTTTGTATTCATCGCCAGCAGTCCCCTCCTCACATGCACGCGCGGTAATTAGTTTGACTTTCACATTTTTCCTGCTTCTAGCTCAGTGAGTTTCTTCTTGTCGTCGCCTCTTTGTCGTCTATTAACTCACCTCCACTGGCAATTATGGATATCGCATCAGCCAAACCGTTTTGGACGATTTTCTTCATTTCTCTTTTCCAAGGTATTTTTGGCTTCTAAATATAAGAAAATGTAGTAAACATAAATATGTAAGAACGAATTGTGAAGTCGTGGAACTATTTATCGTGTTGCCAGCAGCTTAATGTTGATTTGTTGCCTTTAACATCTAATAAATGGATAGGATAGGTGCAAAGTGGGTTTTCTTCACTCATTTTCTAATTTTATTTTTAATTATTCGATCATTATAAAAACTTTTTCCAGTATAATTTTACTTGCAGGCTCTTTTCTTATTAAGAAACTGCTAATTGCTGACGAAGTCCTATCATTTAGGATATTCTTATGAATATCGCTTATACTTTATATATACATATCGTCAGGTGTATTTTCCTTCTTAACGTGCTTGCCTGTTGTGTGTAGGTTAGAATGAAAACTATAGCAAAATCCTTATAGTTATGTTAAAAGGAGAAACTGTCCAGTCTAAAAAAAAAATATCCAACCTGCCAACAATGTGGACAAAGTTCAAAGACAGACGGCGAGGGGAGAAAAAAGGGAGGTAAACAGACTGACGACAATGGAAGCGGCGGAAGAGTGATGTTCCCGCCTAACCTTTCTTTTAATTCGTTTACTTTGGCAAAGGTCAAGGACTGACCTCCCACACCCATCCCCACTGCACACCCGTGTCTCAAAAGTTCTGTTCACTGACACAAGTAATACACAAGTAATGCTGGTTGTTGCCCTTTATGCGGTGTTGTGAATAATTCTACCTGGTATTGTTCATCTGTGCTAGGAATAATACGTCTGGAACATGAAGTGAAATCAATCGATAACAAATAGAATGTTCAGCTATATAAAATCTACACACACACATGCGCTCCGTATCCTAGCTATGTTCCATTGTTATTTTTTTTTTTCACTGTAATAATTTTTTATGTTGAGACTAAGAATTTGAATTAATAATATTATTAATAGCATTATTAGGAGCAACTTTCAACTTCCAACTTTAGCAAGTGTGTGACAAGTGGCGCCGCCCATGTCGTGAACATTGTTTCTGCTGAAAGGTTTCTCCGAAGGATCACCCTACTGCACAATGACAAGATGTTGGCAAGAAAGTCTTGGGATGGAATGTGCGAATAGTTCAAGGGGTCGAATCCCGGGGGCTAGGTGATTTTTGTAACCTTTATGGGGGTAAGCAATGAATACAGGACCTTTGACCCGCCTCGCCACGGCAAACATGTTCTTTCTTCCGCTTGCAAGACAAAAGGAATTCACGACTTGTTTCTGTCAGAACTACACAGCCATGGCGACCAGGGAATGTCTCTAGTCATCAGTCCTCGCCGCCTGATCCACTGTGTGGCTACATCCTCGTGCTGACCATTTCCGCTTTCGTCTTTGTCTATTAGCGTTTGGGACCTGACTTTGAAACCTTGGATTGCCATATACTGTTTTTTCTTTTTTTTTTCATTTTGTTCGTACTTTTTTTAAAATGTGTACGCATGATAATTTCTCAATTCACAGTCCGTGTGTGTGCATGCGTGTGTTTTCGTGCGTGCGTGCCTACATGTGCTTTCAGGTGTAACTTCTCAGAACTGCTTACAACAGCTGCAGACATGCGTTGCCCCAGCAATGAACAAGAACCATTCGACCAGAACACCAGCCTGCGGAACTCCGAGCCTCGACAAGTGCGGGTACTTGTAGCACACTTTATTAATCACGGGTAGCTGGAAGTCGAAATTAGCTCGCGTATACATGTTGAACCAACTGTCTAAAGCAATCGACTCGCAAACATTAAACCATCTCGCCAACATGTCCCATTAATACATTAAACCAGGGTGTGTAGGTGGACTGCTGTCTGTCTGCCGAGACCAAAGTTTAGCCTCTTCCAAAGTTCTCCGCTGTTAGTCTCGGCGAGCCTAAGCAAAGAATGTGACTAAACCGGAAGTTTTGTACACATCTGCCTCATTCTAGTATTTAGCTGAAAAAAGTCGTCTGCTATTTCGTGATATAACCGTGCCTTGTCACTTTACGAAAGACTTGATCAGTCACACTTCACTGAAATCGTCAGTAAAATATAGATATAGAAATAAAATAGCTTGCTATCGTTTGTGTCTCTGTTATTTTCATATGTAAACGAGATTTAATTTTTCTTTCTTGTCATGTTTGAGACTATATAAACAGACCATCTCTTGTATCATGGGGAACATGACTTCATGTCTGCACAACAACGAAGTTCGCAACACTCTTACTGACTTACAAACATCAGCAAGAAGAGAATGCACCCCTGGTAAGATGTTTATATACTTTATAAAAGCACCATTTACTTTCTTGAAACTTAATAAAACATATATTGTACAAATCTGTAAGTTAAACATAAATCAAATATTATCGCACAGGGATGATTTAAAATGTGATGCTAATGTAATGTTTATTTTTTACACTTTTACAGAAGTTCGTTGTCCGCAGCAACTAGAAGGTTGTCTTTGCTTGGTACGGAATGGTCCTGCCAACCCTGCAGACATTTGGTAAGAACAAATTATCCCCTCCTCCTTCTTTTTTTTTTTTTTTTTTTTTTTGGCCACTTAGGTAACCCTGACCTACCGATATCCTGACGGGGTCTTAATTTTGTAATATTAGGTGGGCAGAATAAGACGATAACAATTAAGGGAGTAACTCAACATGCGCGTGCGTTTTCTTCTATGTATGCGTATTTACATATGACTATGCACGAGTGCTGTGTAAGACTGTACCTATTTCTGTACATATGTTCGTGCGTGCGTAGACAATTGTATGCGTACACGATTGTATGTTTGTTCTTGTGTGTTTGCACGTGTGTCTGCTTGTGCATCTATATGTGTGTGTGTGCCCACAGACCACATTATTCCTCTTCTCTCTCTTTTTGGCAATCTTTTGTTGTAAAACATCAAAAAAAAAAAAGCTTTGCTTCACAACAGTGTAGAAGTTGTTTCCCCTTTGTGTGCTCTCTACAGCCCTCTGTTGGACACGTTCCACGCATGCGTGATGCAGCTGGGCGAGTGCCAGCAGGACGCCTCCGTGCAGCACGTGCTGTCTGCCTACCGCGTGTCGGTTGTGTATTGTCAAACAGGTACAACCATCCTGCACTCCTCCTGCAAAGTCCTCCTTCTCAGCTTGAAGTCACCAGCAACTAGAACCCAATTTTCACCGCCATTTTGAATGCCGACACAGTGTATATACAAAGCCGTTTGAAATAGAAGTTATGTAGCCAGAAATTGCTCCCAGCTTACACAATTAATTTAAACTCGTGACTACCAGAACATTAATCACAAGTCTCGCTTCCAAAAAAATTTCCCTTAATCTAGTGTCTCGCAACGAATATTTTTATTTAAAATATTTTTATGTTGACCGGCCTTAATTAGCAGGAGTCTACCTCGAAGCACCAATCCTTCCAGGTAAGTGTTGCTGTGTGGCGGTTAGAGGGGAGTGGTGTTGTGTACAAATACAGTGAATAAATTTCTCTCCTCTCACGGATTGTTTTCTTCTTCAACAGGAGTCTGCACTGAAGCGCTGACCTGCATGGGCGATCTCTTTGAGAATCTCCACATCCTTGAGACAACAACTGTCTCGTCTGTAGGACCAGCTGCTGCACTCAGCCCTCGACAGCTTTGCATGCAAGAGTTTTTTTTTCCATTTTTTCTCTTTATTTATTCATTCTTTCCTTTCCTCTTTTATTCCATTTTATTTACTAAACAATTGGCTTTTTTGTTTTATTTTGAAATTTCCATTTTTTTAAAATCTTTTTCTCTTGCTTGCTTTCTCCTCTCTTCTTTTCCGACTCTTTATTGAGCAGCAATTTGCTGAAGTTCACCCATGTAACTTTTTATTTATTCTCTCGCATACATTACACAAGACATATGTATTCCTCACCCCCTCTCTTATATATATTTTTTTCCCACTTGCGTATAGTCAACGCAGGGAAGAAGGGAGTAGGAGAGGACAGGAAATCTCAGAGGTCAAGCACTTTATTCAGCTTTTATGATTGTCATTCACAGCATTTCATCGTCAGTGTTGGATTGTCTGGACCGACCTGCTTGTCACCTGAACCACACCTTCGTTCAGCAGATAAATGCTTCCTTCGCAGACTTGTGCAACGGTACCTTCTCACCTGCTATTCCTCCTCCCCCATCTCTCTCTCTCTAAACCAGCAATACCTTTTCGACTCAAAACAAGACAGAATGTTGTCCTTTTATGAGATTAGTTACACAGTTTTGTTATCCAACAATTTCTGTTTCACTCAAAGTTAAAAAAACGAATTTAATAAAAAATTAATATATTAAATGTATTAATGTATAAAACTCAAGACACATTTGACTCAGTTTTCAGTTGCTTCGCATATAATTGTGTGTTTATATATAAAAAATATAATTTTTTTTTATTTTTGCCGCCAGTTAACCACTGTAGAATGGCCGTTGACCACACATACACACACACGCACGCACACACAAAACACATGCAAACTATTCGTGTCTTTTATCCTTCTGAGCTAGTTCCTCTGTTTCATCTGCCAACATCAATATTCATCTGCCCGCATCAAACATTAAACTTTAGCTACGTAAACACTTTTTTTTTCCTTAACCCAATTCCTGTTGCACGTGCATTCACTCACAAGGACTGTCGCTTTCGTACCCAAGAACTTTTAATTTTTGATGGAAATAACCGAAAATAGCAGATTTCTGAAAACTAAATCTTTTAGGATTGTGTTGACCCCCATTACTAACCAATCTTTTTTTCCAGAGATACAAGCTGCTGACTCACCTGCCGAGAAGTGCCAGCAATTTGTCAACTGTACGCAAACATTCGAACTGTTCCCAGAGAGGTTCGGCTCCACAGACCCTGAGGGTCCGTCTGACAGGGCGCTGCTCGTGACGCAGATGATGGCGAACCTAACAACGATCGAATTCTGGTGCTCGTGAGTACATTCTGAGTCTACCCATTCCTTTTTCTTAAATATACTCTCTGGGATCGTGACATTGTGAGGTCTGAGGTGGTTAGAGGTGTCCAGACTTGATCAGTCCACGATCACACACACAAACACACCTACATACATACATACACACACACACACACACACAGACACACCTACATACACACCCACCCACCCACCCACACACAGACACACCTACATACACACCCACACACACACACACACACACCCACGCACATACAAACAGACACACCTACATACACACCCACCCCCACCCCCCCACACACACACACCCACACACAATATGTCGGATAAAACCATTTTTATTAGTAACATTTTATAACATTTTAAAAAATTCATGTATATGAGTATAAACGAGAGTTGAATCATTAACACGACTCACACCATTTCTCACAATTTGCTTGTTATAATCAAAAAGTAGAGGTCACAATTAAGTTTACCCACTCAATTAAGAATTTAACATCACTAAAAACATAAATTCTTTACAACAAAATATTTTCTTACTCACCGTTGGGATTGCTTTTATACCCGGCTGTCTGTTTTTATTTTGTTCATTATTTTCTTCCATATGAACACGAGATAACTTACATATTTATTAAACTGATTACTATTTTAATTGTCCACCTGCTTGCTCAGATATTTTGGTAATAGGTTGAACTGTATGTCCAGGTACCTCCTTCATTCATTCACCTGTTTATCAGACAATGCTCAGGTGTGCGGGGCACCCGGCCTTAAAGCAGCTCTGCCCCCAGGTCACGTGTCCTCCGTGCGAACTCTCTGCACCGGTGAGTGACACATGCAGTCACATTTTCTTTTACGGTCTGAGAAATTTTCGAAATGAGGTAAATATTCATAGGACAATAAAAAATAGATATAAAATAATTATTTAAAGCTACCATAGATAGTTTGGACCAACCCAAAACTGCATTTCTTCCACTCTAGATGCGCGCTCACACGAACACACACACACACACACACACACACATAAAATAAATAGCATACAGTTTTGTACAGTACAGACACACACCTCTGTAGATGACAGTGTGGAATGTATGTAAACAATAAAATACAGTAGCTCTCATAGTAAACTGAACAATGTGATGTAAACACTTCACTAACTGTAATCTCTTGGTGTTTAGTGTAACGAGAGTTACCTGTTGTAACAGGTCGCTCACCTGTCCAGGAGGATTTCATTCAAACCACAGGGAACCTCAGTACAACCGATCCCGTCACCACCAACGGTAGGAAGCTTCAGAGACCCGCAACACCAGCAAACTAATAAATAATAAATAATTAATAATAAATAAAAATATATCTCAATGTGCGGTTGTCTGATGTTAGACATTAAAATCAAACTAGGTAATCGATGTTGTACAATGTACAGTGACATCCAAGATTCCGTAAGTGTCATGTCATAAAATTATTGTCATAGTATCCTTGCTGTCCGTAAACATGCATTAATGACGAGAGAAAACGTGTATCTCGTGTTTATCACGCGCTGAGCAGGTGGTATATCATAGCTGTATACATTGTACACATACACATACACTCAGTGCAAGTAAATTATATACTCAGTATATGCTTATCACAAGCACATCTTATATTTACCACACGCTCAGAACATTTTTATTAATCGGTAAGTGTATGTTTATCGCAGGTTCAGAACAGGTTTATCACAAGCAGATCATATGTTTACTACACTTTCAGCACATTTGTATCAATTGCTAAGCATATAGGTATCCCATGATCAGCACATGTTTATCTGTTTGACAGTCCTGTCGTCTAACCTCAGCAGCATCACCAGTCCCTTGCCTGTACCTCCAGCAAGCAACGCCAACATCGGTAAGTCTTCAGCGACTTGTTAAATTAACTTCATTCAAACGAAGAAGCTTCTGTTGTTTTTTTTTTTGTTTTTTGGTTTTGTTTTGTTTTTTCTTTTCTATCAAATACGACTAACACTTTGTCAGATTCGAACTCGCTCTCGTTTCTCTCTCATTCTCCCTGTTTCTTCTTCTTTTTATAAAATCTGTTAATATATTATAGGCTCGCACGGGATTTGTACCACAGCCGGTCGCATCCTGACTTGGAATGCAGCAGCTCTGGCTCTTGCTTTCATCGTGGTTCTGAGGAGCGAATGAAAGCCTGAATAAGTATAAAACTCCAAGACACTGCTTTTAGCGAGTAGACAAACACTCAAGCAACATTTCTGTAAATTGCAAATTATAGATGCTGATGAAAATTTATATTCATTAAGAAGTGGCACGATCATTTTACTGAGTAATTTTGTTTATTACAATTATTCCTGTGCAATTGTATTCTACTGTTCTAGAAAATGCTTTGCTCCTTCATTGATTGTCTCCCTTGAATTGTTTGTGTTCTCCTTACTCCCCACCAAACCCCCGCCTTGTCATTAATAAAACATGCTTGGTAGGCTACTCTTGATGGAATTTCTTTCATCCAATGCGTTCTTTAAATAAATGTAGAACCTTTTCTACTGTCTCTCTTTCTAATCGTGTTTTTGTTCTGTTTGGTTTATGCAGTCCATCAACTGCTTCAAACTCTTTCTTTAAACTATTATTTCGCCGTAATTTGAAATTATGTCATATTTCCCTCAGATATTTATTTATTTGTTGTTCTTTGATGGCAGATCGAGGAGGGTCAAACGTTAAAAAAATAAAAAAGGAAATTCTGAGTCTCAATATCAAAAGTTATTACACTGTAAAGGAAACATTGGAACATGGGTAGGACACGGGACACGTGTGTGTGTAAATTTAATGTAGCTGAACATTCTACTTGTTATGTATTGATTTCACTTCATGTTTCAGACATATTATTCCTAACACAGATGAACAATACCAGGTAGAATTATTCACAACACCGCATAAAGGGCAACAACCAGCATTATTTGTGTATTACTTGTGTCAGTGAACAGATCTTTTGAGACACGGGTGTGCAGTGGGGATGAGTGTGGGAGGTCAGTCCTTGACCTTTGCCAAAATAAACGAATTAAAGAAAAGGTTAGCCGGGAACATCACTCTTCCGCCGCTTCCATTGTCGTCAGTCTGTTTACCTCCCTTTTTTGTCCCCCTCGACGTCTGTCTTTGAACTTTGTCCACTTTGTCCTTACTGTTGCCAGGATGGACATTTTTTAGTCTGGACAGTTTTAATATTACAATAAGGATTTTACTGTAGTTCTCATTATCCGACCACAAACACACACAACAGAAAAACACGTTAAGAAAGAAAATAAACCTGGAAATATGTATATATAAAATATCAGCGATATTCATAAGAATATCCTAAGGGATAGGACTTCGTCAGCAATTAGCAGTTTCTTAATCAGAAAAAAGCCTGCAAGTAAAATTACACTGGAAATAGGTTTTGTAACACAAATTTTAATAATTATCGAATAATTAAAAATGAAATTAGAAAACGCGTGAAGAAAAAAAAAAATTTCGTACCTATCCTATCCATGTATTAGATGTTAAAACAACAAATCAACACTAAGCAGCTAGCAACACGATAAATGGTTCTACCACTTCACCATTCGCTACCACATAATTATGATTACTACATTTTCTTATATTTAGAAGACAAAAATACCTTGGAAAAGAGAAATGAAGAAAATCGGTTTGGCCGATGCGATATCCATATTTGCCAGAAGAGATAACTGACGACAAAGAGGCGACGACAAGAAGAAACTCACTGAGCTAGAAGCAGGAAAAATGTGAAAGTCAAACTAATTACCGCGCGTGCATGTGAGGAGGGGACTGCTGGCGATGAATACAAAGGACCACATCAGTGGCCGCCTGCCTGCGCCGTTATTTTTATACTCGGCAAACGTCAGCAACAGGGTCTTGACGAGCACAAAGACATCCAAGCCACTGGTCGTTGACAGAGGATTGAGGAGACGAGGAGGATGTCGTCTGTTGATCAGACCGCCTGCTGTGCACTTAAATACAGTCAGGTGCAGCAGTTGGCACATCGTTTCTAGTTTAAATAGGGAGAGAGAGAGAGAACAGAGGCAAACTTGTGTGATTTACTTAAAGATGCTCATACCTGTGTAAATCGTTAATTTTAATACTTGTCACACTTACAAAATTATTTATTGTAAAAATAGTGCGCAGAGTTCTCTTTTCTAGCTTTCAAGCCGGAAATTGTCTTCTAAATCCTCACTTCTCACTCCTATTTTCTATTGACATCACAACCCTCGCCAGCCCCGATGGAAACGTACCTGATTGATGTCGTACTTGTCCACCCATGATTTAATTGTCTCATGAATGCATGCATACCTACGTAATTACATCCGTGAGTACACAGACACGAACACGTGCTGCGGGGGATACATAGATGAATCTTAGTCGTTTAGTAGTTTAGTAACATTAAATTCTACACTTGCGAACACACACACATCCAACTTTTCCTCCCGTGTGCACTTGAACATGGGTACAAATAGTATGCCGTATATCAAAGCAGTTTAAGCATAATATTTATTAAAAAATCAATTTGAATTAAGTCTATATAAAAATTGATAATAAAATTAACAACAGTTGATAGTAAAGGATACAAAATGGGATAACAAAGTTCTGAAAGTTCAACGACTTCGCGCTGCCTCTGATCAAAAAGACAAAATCACTGAGATGCAGTTTATGAGCAAGACACAGGACTGGCGGAGCTGACAGGTAACAGGCGGAGCTGACAGGTAACAGGTGGAGGTGACAGGTAACAGGCGGAGCTGACAAGTAACAGGCGGAGCTGACAGGTAACAGGCGGAGCGCCGATTGGTGACAGCGACAGTTGCCCTGAGATAGTTTGGCGTGGAATGTGTCGCAGCTTTTGACCACGTGCTTCTGAGGTCAGACAGGTCGCACGTGGAGCTCATCATCAATTATTCACCTCCTCGTCGTCATTATCTTCATTCACGAAATCATCAACAACATTTCCTTATTGTCTGTTAGAAGACACCTGCGATACAGCCAGCAGGTTTCTCTGTTCTCTGCATTTCTCTGGCGTGTACGGAGCATCAGTCACTTCCACTGTTGATGTCGTCTGTTCGTTTCTTTCATGACCTGCCTCGTCTTTTACCGACCTGATCTGTTCTCTGTACGGTCGTCATTGCAAGCCTCGAAAATCTTGATATGGGTTCACATCGCTTCATCCCGAGTCTTTTCTCTGTTACCTGATTAATTAAAATCTTGTCAGCAACATGAGTTCTGTCTAAAAATAAGGGGGGGGGGGCGGGAGGTTTTAACTATTTGTTATTTCCCTTGTCACAGTTGATTTATGGACGTTAGAGATGCTGGATGAACAGCACAGTGTGCATACAAAAGCTGTGGAGGAACTGAGGAAGCATCGTCACACAGTGTCACATGCAATGGTCGGGATGACATCCCAGTGACATAACTCTACAGCCCCTCTGGTGACATTGAATGACAGTCCACCAGAGCTTCTGAGGACATAAATGATGTGTGGCACAGGTCAAGATGTCCACTGCAGATGTAACTCTGACAACCTTGACGATAGGCACAGGACTCGGACAAAATTTGTAAATTTCTAAAAACTAAATTAGGAAATGCTTTTAGGAAAGGGAGACAAGGGGTAAAAACATTAAGTGTGTATGTCTTTTCAAAATCAAACACAGCAGATTTTTTAGTACATTTGTTCTTAGATAATAGAGTGCACAGTCAGTTTAAATAGAGTGTAGATAATAGCGGCTGATTACAATTCTGATTTTTAATAAAATAGAAAAATCTTAAAACAATACTGCTTCAAAATATTGCATAATATTCTGCTGCTGTAGGTAAAAATGTTGTACACAAAAGGCGGTGCGTGTCACTAAGAAACATTAAAATATAAAACAGTGTGATTGAAAAAACGATTATCCATGTATACAATTTTTTCAAAACCTTCAAAGGGAACAGAGTGAGCAGCAAAAATAAAACAAAACTTTTACAACTATTAAAGAAATTCGCAAGCTGGAGAGATTTCCGCTACATGCATCAGGTTTGAACGTCGTACGCCATCGGGTTTCATCTTGAGCTTCAGTCGTTGGGCCCTCGCTGTCATGGAAACCTGTGGGTACTCTGGCACTCACTCAGACACATGCAAGACGGAGGCAGCTCACACCTTCAACCACAGCAGCACAGCCATCGCCATCAGCGTCGTCAACATGGAGGATACTCCTAGACGTACTGTCGAGCCTGAAACAAACAATTCAGAGATATTAGAAATACTCATGTAGATGTCTGAGTCTCTACCTTCTCTACATTAATCCTATATATGCTGTTTGTGTTTGTTTGTTTGTTTGTTTGTTTGTTTGTTTGTTTGTTTGTTTGTTTGTTTCCTTGATTGTTTGCTTGCTTGTTTGATTGTTTGTTTCACTGAAGGACGATACTGCTAAAGAATTAAAATTCGATTTCATTGTTTTTATTATCATCACCATCGTCGTCGTTGTTATCGTTATTATTGACACCATGACTAATGACGATGATTGCAAGCAGTTGTTTCCCTTTAATTCCAACAACTGTCAGTCACTACCCTACCCATCTTACCCCCCCTTGTCCCACCATCTTGTCCATCAAAGGTCATGGAGGCCCTGTGTAAAACCAATAAGAGACTCAGTGACATGACAATGAGTTGATATCAAGTACCTTTTGGACACATGCTCCCGAAGGTTTGCATTTGAGCAGCAAATCCCTGCTGGACCTGCGGGTTGTTTGCGCAGTCCGCGATGCAAGCTTGGAAGTCATTGACGGCGGCGCTGTCACGTGACAAAGGACAGAAGCGACATCACTACGTGGAGCAAACCTGCTGGCAACATGCTAACTAGCTAAACAAATGACATTTAAATGGTTTGGGTTTGGTTAGGTTTTTTTTTCTTGAATAAGCGTGTCACCATTACTACATCTCTGTGGTAGATACAGTGTATCAGGTCAGGACAACGGACAGAGAAGTCTGGTATCATTACTACATCGTTCAGTCGTAGACATACTGTAGTTTATACTTGGCCTGAGGTCAGGAGAGCGGGCAAAGAAGGAAGGAGATCAGAGGATTACAATGATTACTTTACAAGTAGTTTAGGTGTTTGGTGATTTCACAAGTCGCTTACCACATGACCGATACAGTCTCTGCGTTCATATCCTTGACATTGGGATCGATTTTTTTCAAATGACAGGAGCACAGTGACACTTTCTGCTGACACACATTTCCTGCAATGGCAATATATATATATATAATCTCTTATGAGATTTGTCAACGACGTAACAAAACTACGTCCTAAGTCGACGTAGTCTATGTCTAGTACATCATCCATGATTGAATGTTAATTGAAAAGCTGGGCTACAGTACAAAACAGCATTTGTCACAATCTGATTTTTGGTTTTCAAGATACATTCCTACAAACTTTACAGAAAAAAATACTTAAGAGTGACTTCTGAAATAGTCGTGAATGTAATTACATGGTCAAGACTGCAACCAATGGGACAGTAATTAATATGTTAATTAGGAGTTTGTGTAAAAGGGACTTGACTACGTGGTGGGATGACATAAATAGGAAGAAGTGGATTGGAACAGATAGTCATTATATGTGTAAATATTATCTTGCACTCATCTGAGTGCAGCTTCTTTTCAAAAACAACAGTTTTTTCCACTTTTATCGGGATTTAACAGGTAATAGCTTGGCCACAGTTGGAATTGTCCATAACAGCAGTAGATGTAATGAGGTGAAGTGACAACAATTTCACCAAAAGCCGTTTCACCAACGCATTCAACAATGGAAAAGACGAAATTTGAAAATGTAATCAAATTATAAACAAAGAATTTAAGTGTGATGAGTGTCTCCAGTTCATATAATAATGTGTTGCCTGATAAGTGAATAATATCGTTAGTTTCTTATTATTGTCATTTGTCGATTTTAGCGGATGAGTAATCGTGATGTTTACCTGACTGTGATTATTGTCAGGTTCGTGTGGTGTACAGTCTCTACAAGGATAGATAAAGTATTGTCATTCATATTTATCGTAAGGAAAGTAAAAGATGATATAAATATGTAACATGGAATGCCAAACTAACTTTAAGTAAGAAAGCTTGCCTTGTTGTTCCTTTTATTTTATTTTTTTAGATACGGACGACATTGAAGTACTCACCTGGAGAACATGACTGGTCCCTGGTGGCGGTGATGCTGTTCACAGCTTCCTGTATCTCTCTGATGCCCATGCACGATGACAGATTAACTTTCAGACATTCAGCGACTTTAGTGGATATTCTACAAATGAAGAACAAAGATCGGTCCAACACAAGAAGACACACGTGCAGTCATTTAAAATCGCAAACAGAGGCGAGGTCTGGTGGTGATGAATGTCCTGGCGACATGTCTGTTAGTTCTTGGAGGTAGCAACAGGCCAGCAACACTTGTTTCTGTTCAGAGATTTGAGGGTTTTGCACATGATGGCTACTCAATGCCCTTTGCAGTATTTTGTAGCTTTTAAAAATGTTTGTGTGTGTGTGTGTGTTTTATGTCTCTCTATGGTTTGTTTTTGTGTTTTTCTGTATGTCGCTCTGTGTTCCTGTGTTTCGTTGTGTAATCGGGGTTGGAGTGACTTGTCATTAATTTATACTGACATACTAAGTTACCATTTCAGTTACTAATATAAATAGAATTAAAGGTTTTGTAAAGCATATTTTCCCGTGTGGATACGATATCAAAGCATTGTATACAAAAGACTATAAACGAAAGTCGACCAGACACGAAAGATCCTCACTTCAGTGATAAATGTTATATACATACCGATTGTGCAATGTCTTTATTGAATGGAATTTAATTTTATGATTTATTTGTTCCGGCGACTTTCGATTGTTTTCCATGTGGTTGTAAAGTTGAATTGTATTCCATAATATTGTGTTGTAGATGTCGTAATACATAATGGAGTCCAGTGGTAGACTAGAGTATTGCGACTTTTTATGTTTGTTGTACTGTCCTGTATATTCTGTAGTGTACATCAATGTCCGTGATTCTCCGAAGTTGTACAGCACATAATGGTGTGTGAAAAGAACACGAGATGCAGACCACACACCAACACCCCTACTCACGCGCATGGATCCACTGGCGTCGGAGTAGAGCAAGGGTCGGGGTTCCCTTGGTTGGACAGGGGCTGCAACAGCATCTGGCACTTCCCCAGCTTCGTCATGCACTCTATCGGATTCTGAGACATCACTGTAGTTTGCACGCACACACACGCACGCACACACACATGCACGCACACACACATGCACGCACACACATGCACACACACACACATGCATTTAAAAAAATTTACGAGAGTAATTTTGACGAAATGCGATAATGAGGAGAGCTCTGACAAATGCAGTTAATGAATAATGGATGATGGATGATGCATTAAAGTACTTTTCTAGCGCGTTTTCCTACCAGTTACAACATGTATGTGATTTTAATCAGCTTAATTATCAATATCACTCACACACGCATGTCTACATAAAAACAGACACACGGAACAGTCGAAGGCGACAAAGACTAACAGCTACTTTCGGAAAAGGCTTGACTTAAACTGAGACTAAAACCCACCAACGGTGAAAACTTCTGTCTATCGTTGTACATCGTTGTATAGAAATGCATAATCATAATTATATGAGTGGCATTGCTCATTATACGATTAAAATCTGGACTCCATGACCTGTACATGAACTAGTTAGTATTTCTTTAAAACCTATAAATAAAAGAGATGAAGAAAAGAAGAACTTGACGCCGAGTACAGTGATTATCTGCCCCCTGACCCCAGGGGGACTGAAGTAGGTCAGTGGGGGGCTCGCCAGTTGTATATACAGTTGTGTCTGTAATAAAACTGGACTCAAGGCCCGTTGCAGATGAGTGGTGCTAAGCATCCCTCGCAAGGAATCAATAAAGCTGAAAATAACGGGAAAAACCAAGCATCGGCCGCGGGCAAGAGGATGCTGGGCAGGGGGAACATTCTGCATGCAACAAGGGAGGCGCCATCATGGCTGTATGTAGCAGGCGGCCTGGCGATGGGAGAGTACAGTAGCACCGACTCCCCTGCACACCCCCCCTTCGACATTTTGCAATACGATAGTCTCCCCTGATACTTGAAGGTTAGTGGAAATAGCGGGACTAGAGTAACGAGGGTTTGTACTCTGGGACGTTGCTGGAATGATGCCACGCGCTGAGCGTGCTAAATGGTTTGAGGATTTTCGTTGGAGGATGGGTGTTGGTGTGTGTGTTTTTAAGAATGCATTTCGCCATACACGAGTCCCTTTAAGTAACCGATAGAAAAATAAATTCCGACATCAGTTTTTCAGACTACGACACCACACGATGTCCGGGAGACGCTGTTAAAAACTGCTCATGGCTCTAGCAGATGTTCAAATAATTCTGAAAGGTATATTTTGTTATGTATCTATATGTATTTATATCTGATCTCTACTCTGAATCCGTGCCAGGAGTGGCAACACATGTGATCAATAACACCCCAAAGATTAGGAGAAAAAAAATGGGGCAGCAGCAGACGAGAGTCTCTCTGTGCCAGGAGAAACAGAGTGTGTGAGAGAGAAGCAAGTATGGTCTACTCTGCAGAAAATAAAGCTGACCTCTTTCCAAATATGATTTTTGCGTGTGAGAGATAAATGAATCGAGTACGATGACCGAAAATATGAACCTTTTCATGAAAACGGTTATGCTCACGATTTGATGGTCTGCTGCAAGACTAAATTAGACAGCTTCCCGCCACCTGGTTCAAACAATAGAGTTGTAGTCAATCAACCGAAAGATACTGGTCAGTAAAAATAAGTATCTTTTCTCTACAGACTCTATCATCCAGATTGCAAAAAAAAAAAAAAAAA
>SRHC01000135.1:75857-104782 GCA_004794325.1 Pomacea maculata | reverse complement strand
AAAAAAAAAAAAAAAAAAAAAAAAAAAAATTGGGATTGATATTAGGTCCGACATCATCCTCCAGGTTTCTCACGTTTGGCATGGAGAAATGATGACAAAATCAGGCTGAAAACACCTTGTATAATCTGTTTTTAATTTCAGGATACGAGCTTTGTGCCTGCATCTTGCATCCTACGATGTGACATGAACTTAAACACTTAAATGTGGTGCAACATTTAGAGCTTCTGGAGTTACACGGCTTGTAGGGCTTCTAGGGTCACCCACCAGCGAGGACCTTGGAGAAAGCGAAAGGGACACTGGGATTGTGTGGACTTAGTGCCCGAGGTCAGCAAGTCAGCAAGTCTTCGTTGAGACTGTGACGTAGGTGCACGTGTTGTCAGACGGTGAGGCGCGAGATCGACCCCCGCGACCTCCATTTCCGTAGGCGGCAAACACAGTTCTTTGTTAATGTATTCAAAACGTCTTCAATGATCGCCTCTTACACACTCAATTCATTTTTATTATGTCAGTATGGAAATTCTGGGTTCTTCATGGCTTTTAAAACACGTGACCTTCTGGTACACGGACTTGGGACAAATGTCGATCCTTATGATGCAAAGTAGACCATGAAAAAACAAAATAATGAGATCGTTATTCCGTTGAGAAGAGAGGAGATCGTGACCTAGTCACTCAGAAAGTAGCTGACAAAAGTGAACTGAAGGCCAAAGAACTCTTATTGCGGTCGCCGGTACAACACATTCTCGCCATCTTGCCGCTGCCGCTGCTGCTGCTGTACATCCTTAGTGACTAGAGCCGAGGCTAATTAGTACTTAGCATAATTGATGCCAGTCACACGCACACACACAAAAATGTGACCGGCCGGCCGATGTAGGTGTTCACCAAATGATCATGCACTCTGAACTCTTTAAAACAGCCGCACGCATCCTCGAAATTAGCATTTTTATTTTTATTCTTTGTTGAATGTAGTAGGAATGTGGGATTAGATTTCGTTTATTTGTGAGAGAGAGAGAGAGAGAGAGAGAAAAAAAGAGAGAGAGCGTGTGTAAACTTATGTCCTTGTGTTTGAGTTGCAACTCACGAGCTTATATATCAAATTCCAACACAGATTGTTTAGAAATTTTGTTCTTATTAATATCATTAAAGGTGAATAGAAACTTTATGTACGGTTTAAGAGACCATTTAAGCAATTTTACGTAGTAAAAAAACACCTACATATATTGACAAGAGAAAGAAAAAAAGAAAAAAGGAAGAAGGGAGGAACAAAATCAAGGAAGAAATTTGATGAAATAATAAAAAAAACTAATGCATTCATGAATTAAAATTTGAGGAACGCTGGCGCGAAAAAAAAAAGAAGCCTAACAGTTTTTAAACTTATCAACACTTTTATTTTTAAATATTAATGAAATACTGACAACGGAAAATGAGATTTACATTTTTGTGCTCTAAGGAAATAATGAAATGGTTTCTTGCATCTTGTTCGTTCACTTTTAGAAAACCTTGACTGATCATCTTTGCGTCTCTCCATCTTTCCCCAAGTTTTAAATATTGAAAAAGGAGTGAAAAGCACTTGGTGTAGGTGAGAGGTGGCATGTGTACTTACCAAGGCTGCCTACACTCACGAAGAAGACACACAGCACGAGTCGTGGCGCCATCTTCACCCAGTTTCTCCGCCAAGCAATGTCAGAACAGACCGGCGCTACTCGCAGCTTCCTGCTAATGGCACGATCGCTCCACTTCTTTCACTCCCCCAGCATCCATCCAGCCAGCCAGCTAGCCAGCCAACCAACCAGCCAGTGACCCATCCAGCAAGCACTGCGTGTGTCTGTGATTTTGTGTATGTTTGTGTGCGCGTGCGTGTGCAGCCAGCAAGCCGGCCATCTGCATGAGCTGAACTCGTAGAGGAAAGATGCAATCTTGTGTAAAAGGACTCAGTTTGCTGCTTCTGAATGTTCTCTTCGATACCATTCGACATCCTCGTCATTTCCTAAAGATAATAACTACAAACACCCTCATCAACTTTGTTCAGAGATGTGTACACCGCTCTCTACTTTGTTCAGACGTGAACTTTATCCCCACACCCTAGTCAAGATTTCAAGTCTGTCGAGTGAATTCAGTTTGGACATTTATGTCCAGTTTCTCTTCCACTTTTGGACTTCCTATCTTTTCTTTTAACTCTAGGTTGTGCTCAATATCTCTCTTGTCCAACAGTTGTGTAAATCTGCCTCTGTTCCGACAATAATGTAGCTCTGTGTCTGATGTTCCGAACTGTGAACTTTTATCCTTTGTTTTAATGCAAATGCCGAGAATCTATGTCTGCCATTTATTTTATATCTGTTGTATCATGATTCCTTTGTATATAAATTGGATTTGTCGGATTATCTTCCTAAAGCTGGCAGCGTTGTCGTCTCATTGGTGTTCATCATAGAAATTAGACTATTTATTCTCTACTCCTTCATAAACTAGAAAGTATTGTGATTGTTCCCTCAGAGCTTAAACTTGTGAATGGTCTTCATAAAAGTGAAATTCTATGCGTGTAATTCTGAATTCGTAAAATCATTTTTAAAAAAGCAAACTTTTATATTATGGTTGTTCTTTCTGTAAGATAACCATGTCGTGATTAAGTATTCTTTATCCTGCGATTAGGCACAGAATATTGTCTCGCTTCCTTAGAAACTCTCTGACAGCTGGCAGAATACCTGCTGCCCTCTCAAAGACATTTTTCATCATCACTTTCACACAACTGTTACAAACATTTTATACAGACGGCCTGGAGCAGGGTAAACAGTGGTGGAGCCTCAGTCAGCTAAGTATAAGCTGTCTACCCGAGCCAACAACAACTTCTTTCTTAGATAGAGTACTTAGGATTTCATTCACGTGCATCTTGCTGATAAACCTTGTGTTGAGCACAACAGGTGTTTATTTAGCGAAAAAATAGTGAAGCCTAGTGGAGTCTTTTTTTCTCCAAGCAAAAAAGTTCGAAACCTCAACAACTTTCAGGATAGCTCAGTGGAGATTGATGGTAAATCACAAAAGATGAGAAAATCAGTTAGTGGAACACGTGCCAAACATCTATTCTATCATACATTAGAATGTTGGGCAAAAAAAAACTGCTGTGGTATAAATCGGTAACAAAAATCCTTCCGTGCTACAAAATCCTGTTGTGACAGGGAAAGAGGAGCCAAAGGTTAGGCTGCTGTGTGTTCCCGTCGACCTTAGTTCACGCCCCGACCTACTTCCAATGCCGACCCTCCCCCTACTCCTCCCCTCCTGATGGGGGAAAACCCTGTGACACAACAACCATGCGCTCGCCCGCGATGATGGAGAACTGAATAAATACACAAGGGACGATGAGATCGACCTACTTCGCGAGTGTCTGGGACCTCTGACTCACCTGATGTGACGCAAGATCAATGAACTCGGGTGTAGCATCCCGTAGGCGGTGGGTAGAGTGATTTTTATTTTCCTCCGTTTGGATGGTGCGCACTCAACAAGTACCTTCAGATATTTTTTCCTTTCTTTTCCCCACTTGTGTTACAAGAAACATAATGATCAAGTTGAGTCTGCTCGCACTTTAAAAAATCCGCCAAAGTATTCTTTCCACCAAAGGTAGACTTGTTTGGGTCCTACTTGTCCATTTTATCCTTTAAACACAGTGTTATGTGTACAGGGTAACTTGCTGTGTGTCTTCGCTACTCCTATTACTTGTTATAATATTGGATTTGAAGTGCTGCGCCAGGTCCAGAAAACTTGCCACAATTTCGCGTTCGCAGTCCTTTAAAACCATCTGTAAGTCAGAGATGATCTGAAAGAACGTTTGAGTGAACACAGCTCTCACGTTATATCAGATGCTCTAGTCGGTAGAATAAAGCAAATAATAATAATAAAGGGTTGCCGCAGTGTTCCAATACACCGAAGGCTGGCTGCCCAGAGTTCATTTTTCCATCTCGGGCACGCTGTTCTTTCTCTGCATGTGACATCTGTTTACAGGGCTAGCTGCTTGCCGTGATATAGCCTCAGTTGCTGGCACGGCGTAAAACACCAATTTCCCCCCACCTCCCCCCTCGGAAATTTGGTGACAGGGCGACTTGCTGACAGCCTCGACCCACAATGGCGGAGAACTCTGATTGTTGACCTTCTTCGCAGGGAATTGCGAGAGGTAATGAGACTTGTTATAGCTGTCACGTGTCGGGGTCATAGTAGACACAACCTCGCAGAGTTCATTTACTTACAAGGAACACAGAATGCAAAACTGTGGACTTTGAAATGAATGTAATGGTGAAGGCTGAAATAAAAAGAAAGGGTTGTCAAATCGCCGAAGACAGCTTCCGCCTGTTCTTCTGTCTGAAAAAAATCCAGCGAGGATGTCGTGTGGTGTGATAGCCGCTTCCCGAGTGGAAACCTATCCACTCACTTATTTTAGTAAATTAAGTATACTTACTTCTCATTACGATCATGTAATAGCTTGTCTTCGAAAGACAAGTAAATGGTTTAAAGTTTATCATGACGAAGATCATTGTTGTTTTTCTGGTAATGACTAAGACAATTTCACAAGTCAAGTAGTCTGTAGCTGTCATTTTTGTCGAAGATGCTGAATAGTTACTTTGTTTGAATTAAGTATTTTCTGGAAAAAAGAGATGACCCCAGGCAGGGATTTAGAGAAAAGACTCCACGTAGATATGTGCTGGCCACAGCTTAGTCGCAGACTAATACTTGTATTCTTCGTCACGGCTAGTGCTCATATTGTGTTGTTGATGTTAAGTTGAGATGAGCTGCTAAGTAAATTATTTTAAAAAAATCAGTGAATGAGGGAGTGTAAGTTGAAGGACAAGAACTTCAAGTCTGCTGCTTAGAAATAGAGGAAAGACATGAGGATGATCAACAGCAGGTTGACAAGAAAAATGTAATTCCATCACCAACCACTCATCTAAATGCAGTTGTTTTATCTGATGTTGATGATTATGCTGCTATTTCTATGTACAGTACACAGTGACACATAAATAGGCATGTTAGACTTAGAGACAATATCAAGGTATTGTAAATAATTGCTTTTATTGTTTTATAAACTTCTGCACATTCAAATACATATTTATTAATCCTTTTCAGACAATTTGTGTGTCTGCTGACAGAACATAACGTTATACAAAAAATCATTACAGGGTAAGAAGGAACATATCGAAATCCCAATCTAAATAACATCACTGATAGGGATTACTAAGAAAAACTATTGGTTAGGTAATCTAAAATCCACAAAGAAGTTCTGGTATTAGTATTGCTCTGAATTAGCTGCTTAGCAAGCAAACGGCATTTGCATTCAATTATGCATGTTTGTGTACCCTACCAATAAGCAAAAAATATAAACAATATTCTGTCAACAACAGATATTTTGATCAACAACATATAAAGCATGACATATTCAGCAACGAACAAATTCTGTATTGTTCACACTGTTTCACATCAACTTACCAAGCAACTTATCTGATCAGTTGGATATCATCATGCTATTATCAATGAAGTGCGAAAGAAAAAAAAGTAAACTAATTCTGCATTTTATATGTGAGAATAACTCTTCTGGTAATGTAAACATACACAGATTGCAAGCATGCATTCTGAAAATAAATGAAGATTTCAAACTAAAAAAATTGCACTATGTCAACTCAATAGGCACTAGGGATTTATGTAAATTTACAATGCAGCAACAAAGCCGAACTATTTTGTCTATGACTGGATTAGCATCACCAGGCTTTGTTGCCATCAGGTCAATAGGCACTTCAGACTGCAAAATGCCAAACTTTCTTCGAACAAATCCTATAAGTCTCTTAACATGACTTCGTACGGAGGCTATTTTTCTCGAATTTTCAACTTGTAGTGGATATAGTTGTTTTTTCCCATTGATAAAATCTGGATTTATTAATTTAGCTTGATAAAAAAAAACTTCATCTTCAATGTTGAAACCTCTGTTAGCCATAATTATATCACCTGGTAACAAGTTAAATAACAAAGAAGTATCTTCAATGATGTGTTTGTCTGAAGCGCTGCCACCAAATGAATCTGAAATGTAGCCGATTGACCCTTGTGGTGTGATCCCAATCAGATATTTGGCAGAATGTTTCTGTGCTTCAAGTTCAAGACAGTCAACAATAAAAGCAACTTTATCGTTAAAGTTTTCTCTAAAGCACATTGGCATAGACAGTTTCAGAGCTTCCCTTGAAGGCCAGTGCAACAAAAAAGACAAACGTGCCACAAGTACATCAAGAGTTCTATGAAAGCTCCTTTTCACAGTTGACACAGATACTTTCAGCTGATATCCTATATCCTCAAATTGATAGTTCATCTTAATCTTAATTAAACACAACAAAATCTCTTGCTGTTTGGACAGTGACTGTGTTTGATTAGACATGTACGGCTCTACCGTTCTTAAAATAAGGTCCATTACTGCCAATGAAGGAAGTCCTGTGTAGAATGGAACTTTAGCTTCATCTTCAACATACACCTGTCTTTCATAAATAGAACAATGTCTGTTTTTAACTGATTCAAGAAGTCTGGCCTCAGAGTCCTGCACGATTGCATCTATATTTTGTCCAGTCAAATCTGTTTGAGTGTTCTGATCATTTGAACACGAATCTTCTATGCCACCATCTTCACTATCTTGATGTACACTTTCCTCGCAAGCACTTGAGCGGCCAAAATCACTTTCACACACTTTTTCCTCCTGGCTCGTCTCACTTCTGTTTGATTTTCGTTTCTTGCGTGCAGTATGTAGAGTAGGGGCAGATGCATTACCTTTTCTGCGGGACACAAGCCTCAAATACCTGTTTATCGAAGCCTGAGCTTTCGAGCAAGTACTTGACCGCTCATGTCCCAAGTGTAGAGTGGGAATCCAGGAAGGGCTGTTCCGGAAATTAACATAGGCTGGCTTTCCTAGACACAAGAATAAAACAACCAATGAATTACATCTTTGTGATTAATTGATTACCAAAAAAAAAATCAGCACTGAAACAAAATAAACCAAATACATGTCTAAAAAGAAAAATAATGAAACTGAAATAACATTTTTTTATCCTCTCTCTCTCCAAAAGCTATAGTTTATTTGTCTTGGTCATGCATAATGCAAGTCATGTTTTGACGTTCACTCAAGACAGTCACCAACCAACACTGGAAAAAATATTTTTTCCAATGAGTACAACATGCAGAACAACGTTAAATACTTCAGTAATTTGGAAAGCGTCTGGTTTCTTACCGCCAACAAAGTGTTTCGAACAGATAAGTATTTTGTTCCACTTCTCTTCTGTTGTAATATCCTTTCGGTAAACGGCTGCCTTCCACAGACGACGTCGTTCTTCTGTAAGTTTTCTTGTTTCGTCACCTTGGTTCAAAATAATTTTTGGTATCTTATGAAAAGATACATCTAGAGGAACATTTCTTTTACTGCAGGGCTTGTTTCCGCACCCTTTTATACCGCAGATGACCATGATCAATCGCGAGCAGGCTTGTGCTAACACTGAACTGGTGAAACAAAATGGCCGCTGAAGCAGCGTGCAAAAACTGATGACGTCACGGGAAAACGATTTATCAGGGGAGATAACGACAGGCGGAAGAAAAGGGTTGGCCTCCCCTTACCACACAGGGTAAGTCTCTCCCCATCTACTTTTTTGTCGATATACAGGCGGATCTACCTAATAAGATGATTGATCCTAAATTCTTGTTAATTTGTGGAGTGTCGGACTTTAGTTCCTGTTAGCTGGCTATACAACTGGAGTTGATGTATTAGAAGTACTTCCTTAAATTGAGAACAAACACACTCGATCGGCACAACTTGGTGAGCTCGCCACATTTCCACATGAATTACAGAAAAAAATCATAAAGCTATGATTTTGGCAGAAATTAATCATTTTAATGTACATCACTTTTCATTGCTTATTGGTTTACAAACAAAATGTTTTGAATAATAAAATCTGTTTAGATCATGCAATAGCAGTTAAAGATTTACTAAATGCTGTCAGGGGTTTGGAACCAACAGGATAATTTCCCCATGGAGTTTAAATATTACACGATGTTTATTTGACATACATGTATACAAAAATGAGTTTCTGAATTGTACATGAAAGATATATTGGAACTACAGAAGGTAGCAAGCCTCTTTCTCTTTTTGAAAACTATATTACTCTGTTATTTTACAAGCTCTGTGTAACATATTTTAAATTTAGAGCCTTGAATAATAATCCTCCAGTTCAGACTGAGAGGTTGTTCAATATACCAAGATTACAACAACATTGTACTAATGATATTCAAGACAAATTTCACTGTTTTCTGGCCTGTGGTTACTTCAAGAACTAAAGAAAAAGAATTATTATTTAACACTCTATTGCTCCTAAAAAAGCATGACCAGAGATAATTTTATAAAATTTGTTTTTAATAGTTTTGTTAAGTAATATATCACTAGTTTGTCTTGCTAATGCTGTATGAATATTATTAACATCATTTTCATTCTTATTAACAGTCTTATGTTTTCTTTTTATCTGCCTTATATTTAATTTTATTCAAGCTCTGTGTACATTCATGCAGGCATTATATGAGAAAACAGGAAACTGTATGGCTTAACGACTGCATGTGTAAACTAACATCTCTATACCCTTAAAGGGTGAATAAGTAAAATCAGTATAATTTTTAGTGGCTATGGAGGGCTTTAAATTAAGACTAGCTATATGCAACAAATTGCTGTAAACTTAGATAAGCCCAGATCCACATACTATTCATGACTGTCACTTCTAAAAAAAGTATAAGAAAAACGGAATAACACTTTTGGTATTTTTATTTAAGGTATTACAATTTCTCTCTCCTGAAATATTGCAATGCCCTCCATTTTTAGTTTGTGTATACTTACAACAGATAAGTCTGCAAGACTACACTTCATCTGACAAACTGTACTTATGCGATGGAAATAGGAGAGTTAATGTTTAATTTTGTGAAAGCTTCATTTGGGTTGCATTAGATAATTTACAGCCTAGAAACAATGTGTGAAAAACACAATCATAATATGAAGTTATGTAAATGACATTCAATAAAACGTGTCTAAAGGAGAACATGAGGGTGGGGTTGTGTTTATATTAATGTGTACAAAAGTCTTTTTCTCCTGTGTTTGTATTCACCGATATGTTCATGTTGAAAAATTAATGAGGTGTATTTCTGTATAAACATGTTGTCAGGAGATTGACATCATCCCTTCATGGTGATTTTTATACGCATCCCTCTGGAGATCAGAAGGGAGAGTATTCCTTCAGATGTTGTGAAATACTATCATGAACTGAGTCATCATTTACTCAGTAATAAAATCCCACTTTATTTCACCTTTAATACTTTCCAGAGATGGTGGACAATTTAACACAGCTTTTTATAACTCAAAACAACAATACAAAGTGTAATTAAAAATTGGCGTTGAGTTGTAATATACAAAGTTTATTCAGTCCATGAAAGTTATAGCTGCACACAACACTCAATCTTCAAGGGACATATTTCTGGCATTCTTTATTCTCTTTATATATATAGTAATATGTACATCCATACCTTATCACATTCACAAATCTGACAGTCTTTCAGCTTTGATATGTTCCGACGGGTGGGAAATGGAGGGGTTAAAAAAACGCGGTCACGTCTGCAAGCTCGCCACTTGAGAGTTTCCCACCTCTCATATCTTGTCCTCATATTCATGTCAGCAAATTATTTATGAGCGGAAGGACTTCCTCTGGGGAGATTGTTAGGATGCATAAATCGTGGTGTATTTGCGCTAACATTAACCGTATGCTCAAGTATTTGACTCCATCTGGACACACACAGCATTACTCGGTCAACCCCTCAAAAAATGCGTTTGGAAGGTATGAATGATTTCGGGTGGGAAACTGTCACAGAGCTGATGTACGCAGGAGTACGGGTACATGTGCACGGTGTGGCAATATTTAAATACACGGCAACAGTTTTCGCGCCGAAATTCTTGCAGGAAAGAACGCTTGCACGCAAATATCCTCAACGAAAGTTCTACCGCCCTGGAATTATATTTTTTGTTTAAAGGAATGGGAGGAGGAGATTTAAGATAGGAGATGGGGGAGGGCAAACGCTCGAGACGCTAACTTGGCGGACAGACATGTCTCGTGAACTCGCTTTTTCCCAATTTCCTCCCTCACTACCCTCCGAGCACGTCTAGGATTCACAGATTAGGTCAGATACTGGTTTCCATGGAGATGACAGCAGAACTCCGGTTAAAGTTATTCCTGGACTGGTTCTGACAGGCCACGCAGCTGAAGGCAAATCTGCAGCAGAAGGTTTGCTGACTATTCAAAGAATGTCAAGGTATTGCCACCTGTTGTCAGCTGCCTAACGGAAAATAATCTGACTTGGGATTGTGTGCATGTGTGTGTGCGTTCGTATGTGTGGGGTGGACATGAAGAGAACGTGTTTGTTCGCCTGCACGACTTCTCCTGTGGATAGGGGTGAGTGGGTACAGATTGCGAAATCGCTCATCTTGTTCTCTCCTCCGGTTCAAGGCCTCCCTCCCCGTTGCTGCCCGCTAACCTACATCTGCGTGCTGTGAGTTGACCTCAGACAGCAGCTGTGACTCATACTCTGTAACAGAAGCAGCCTGGCATTGCATCACTTCGAACTCATCGACATCGCCGTTGCGAAATATTCTAACGGTCACAAATTTGAAAGCAGCTGATAACTCGGTAATACAAATAATTACCAAGAAACCGGGTTTTTCCTTCTGATTTCTACAACGTTGCGTAATACTTGCAAAACATGTTGAAATATCGGATATAAGTATTCAATCTCTGATATTAACACCTTATTAAGTATTAGTTAATGAAATTGATATCAGATCTTGTTACGAGTAGCTTGTGATTTTCTCAGTTACTGCCCTGCTCTCAAAACTGTTACTTTTTAAAGTGACACTACTTAAACCATTAGACAGGGAGACAGTAGAAACAGACCAGATTCTAATTGTGTTGATTAGTCGTTGGTTGGCTGAATGGTTGATTTATTGGTTGATTGATTGAATCATTGATTGATTGATTGAATCATTGATTCGCTCATTTATTGATTTACAGGTGGTCAAATGTTGTCAAAACTTTCTTGCAGGCGTCGGGATTAGGAAACTTCAAATCAGCGACGTTCATCGAAAGGAGCCGCGCTTTGGCAACGACGGACCAATCACAGTCCACGTGAGTCACGTGACGCCGCGTGACCAGGACCGTGGATCAAAAGAAAACAGCCTTATAACAGGAGACTCGCTCACAGCACTGACCTACACATAGCCTAGTCATAGCTTTTAATCGTGTTTTTGCTCTGTGTTGGTTTATGCAATCCATTAACTGCTTCAAACTCTTTTTTTTCGCTGTAATTTATGTCATCTTTCCTTCTGTTTTACGAATTTTAAGTAAGTGAATTAAAGAAAAGGTTAGCCAGGAACATCACTCTTCCGCCCCTTCCATTGTCGTAAGTCTGTTTACCTTCCTTTTTTCTCCCCTTAGCCGTCTGTCTTTGAACTTTGTCCACTTTGTCGTTATTGTTGGCAGGTTGGACAGTTTCTCCTTTAAATATTACTATAAGGATTTTGCTCTACTTTTGATTATCCGACCACACACACACAAGCAAGCAAGTTTAGAAGGAAAATAGACTTTGAAATGTTTTGAAAAAAAAATTAAATATTTATTGAATAATTTAAAATAAAATTACAAATGCGTGAAGAAAACCCACTTCGTACCTATCCTATCCATTTATTAGATATTAAAGACAACAAATCAACATTAAACTGCTGGCAACACGATAAATAGTTCCACGACTTCACCATTTTCTATTACATATTTATGTTTACTACATTGGTTGATGAATCTTCATTTGGGTTCACATCGCATTATCCCAAGTCTAGTCTCTGTTACCTAATTAAATAATATCTCGATGAACTTGTCAGCAACATGCGTTCTGTCTAAAAAAAAAAGAGGGGGCTGAGGTATTTAAATATTTGTTAGTCCCCTTGTCACAGTTGATTTATGGACGTTAGAGCTGCTGGATGAACAGCACAATGTGCATACAAAAGCTGTGGAGGAACCGAGGAAGCATCGCCACACAGTGTCACACCCAGTGCTCGGGATGACACCCAGTGACATAACTCTACAGCCCCTCTGGTGACATTGAATGACAGCCCACCAGAGCTTCTGAGGACATAAACGATGTGTGGCACAGGTCAAGATGTCCACTGCAGATGAAACTCTGACAACCTTGACGAGAGGCGCCAAAGGGTCCTGTAACAAACTTCAGAAGACCCTAAAGGGGCCATGTATCCTAGAACTTAGCTGTCCAATCTGATACCATTGATACCATCTCCTCTTCACTTCCTCCTGAAAGGCATTCTTGGGCTTTTGTACAATAAACGTGTCTAACAACAACAACAACAACAACAACAATAGTAATCTCAAATTCTTTCCATGACAGTATAATCTTCCACACAAGCAAATAAGAGCTCAAACATAAATGAAAAAAAAAAAAAAATGTGTAAAAACTAGTGAAAGTCTCGGATAAAATTTGTAAATTTTTAAAAAGTCAATACAAGAATGCATGGAGGAAAGGAAGACGAAGGGAAGAAACATTGAAGTTAATGGGAGTGAAAGCGCAGAAAGAGAAAGAGAGAAAATGGAGAAGAAATATAGATACAGACGAATAATTACAACAAATTGTCTGTCACATGTACACACCATTTTTCTGAAGCATTATATATGTCTTTTCAAAAACAACACTGTAGAATTCTAAGTACATTTGTTCTCAGACATAATCAGCTTAAACAAGTTGTAGACAATAGCAGCTGATTACACTTTTCCTGTGAAAAAAATAGACAAATCTTAAAACAATATTGCTTCAAAATATTGCATAATAATTGCTGCTGGAGGTAAAAATTCCGTACACAAAAGGCAATGCGTGTCACTAAAAAAACAGTATAAGACATTGAATATAAAACACAGTGTGATTGTCAAAAACGCGTATCAAATGTTTTCAAAACCCACGAAAGGAACACATTCAGCAGCAAAAATAAAACAAAATTTCACAACTATTAAAAATTCGCAAGTTGGAGAGATTTCCGCTACATGCATCAGGTTTGAACGTCGTACGCCATCGGGTTTCATCCTGAGCTTCAGTCGTTGGACCCTCGCTGTCATGGAAACCTCTGGGTACTCTGGCACTCACTCAGACACATGCAAGACGGAGGCAGCTCACACCCTCAACGACAGCAGCACAGCCATCGCCATCAGCGTCGTCAACACGGAGGATACTCCTAGACGTGGTGCCGCGCCTGAAACAAACAATTCAGAGATATTAGAAATACTCATGTAGATGTCTGAGTCTCTACCTTCTCTACATTAATCCTGTATATGCTGATTGTGTTTGTTTGTCATCATCGTCATAGTCATCGTTGTCGTCGTTATCGTCATCGCTGTAGAAGTGACCGCTCTCATCATCGTCATATCGTCGTCTTCACTGTCGTTGTTGATGTAGTAGTCACTGTCATCATCACCATCACCATCACCATCATCGTCGTCGTCGTCGATTTCGTTGTTGTTTTCATTATCACCATCGTCGTCGTTGTAATCATCATCATTGACAACAGGACATATGACGATGATTGCAAGCAGTTTTTCATTTAATTCTAACAACTGTCAGTCACTACCCTTCCCATCTTTCCCCCCCTTGTCCCACCATCTTCTCCATCAATGGTCATGAGCGCCCTGTGTGAAACTCAGTGACATATCAAGTACCTTTCGAACACATACTCCCGAAGGCTGTCATGATAGGATGCTCCTGGAGCTGGGGGTCGTCTGCGCAGTCCGCGATGCAAGCTTGGAAGTCACTGAAGGCGGAGCTGTCACGTGACAGAGGACAGAAGCGACATCACTACGTGGCGAACACCTGCTGGCAACATGCTAACTAGCTTCATGCTAACAGGTTAGCTTAGGACCACTTAGCATTATCTGGTTTTTGAGGTGCCCGGTGAGCCATAGTGCACACAGGGGGACCCATGGTCACTGATGACAGGACACGCATGCGCAGTCACACAGCTAGTTCAACGCTGTATTGTGCAAACAATAGGGTGGGGCCCTCTTTTTAGAAAAAAAAATTCATTTATCTGGTTAACTAATTAATCAAACAAATAATCTGAAACTGCGAATAAAGTCCGCCCGTATGTCCGTCCGTCTGTCTCTGCTGGTACACATGCAACCTACGAAACATCAGAAATGCTATATAGTTCTTATATAGTTACATAAGATGTATGGTATATAGTTACTTTACAAGTAGTTTAGGTGTTTGGTGATTTCACAAGTCGCTTACCACACGAGCGCTACAGACTCGGAGTTCACTTCCCCGCCGTCGGGCTGGACTTTTTTCAAATCACAAGCGCACAGTGACAGTTTCTGCTGACACACATTTCCTGCAACAAAAAAAAAAAAAAAAAAAAAGGTCAACGACGTAACAAAACTACGTCCTAAGTCGACGTAGTCTATGTCTAGTACATCATCCATGATTGAATGTTAATTGAAAAGCTGGGCTACAGTACAAAACAGCATTTGTGAAAATCTGATTTTTGGTTTTCAAGATTCATTCCTACAAACTTTACCAAAAAAAAAATACTTAAGAGTGACTTCTGAAATAGTCGTGAATGCAATTACAGGGTCAAGACTGCAACCAATGGGACAGTAATTAATATGTTAATTAGGAGTTTGTGTAAAAGTGTCTTGACTACGTGGTGGGATGATATAAATAGGAAGAAGTGGATTGGAACAGATAGTCACTTTTAATTTGAGCAAATATTATCTTGCACTCATCTCAGTTCAGCCACTTTAAAAAAAAAACATTCATACTTATCGCAAGGAAAGTAAAATATGATATAAATATGTAAAATGGAATGTTGACTTTACTTTAAATAAGATGGCTTGCCTGGTTATTCCTTTTATTTTAGTTTGTAGACATTGATGACATTGAAGTACTCACCTGGAGAACATGACTGGTCCCTGGTGGCTGTGAGGGTGTTGACAAGATCCTTTACCTCGGTGATGCTCATGCACGATGACAGATTAACTCGCAGACATTCAGCGACTTTAGAGGATATTCTACAAATGAAGAACAAAGATCGGTCCAACACAAGAAGACGCACGTGCAGTCATTTATAGTCGTGTGAACAAAACACACGCGGCGTAGACCCCTCCCCAACACCACTCACACACACACACACGTGCACGAGTGTCCTACTCACGCGCATGCATCCACTGGCGTCTGAGTAGAACAAGGGTCGATGTCCTCTGGGTCGGACAGGGGCTGCAACAACAGCTGGCACTGCTGCAACTTCGTGATGCACTGGTTCACATCCTGAGACATCACTGTAGTTTGCACACATACGCGCGCACGTACATAAGTGCACGCACGCAAATGAATTAAACTAAATTATGACAGTAATTTTGACGAAATGCGAGAATATCACTCAATATCACACACACACACACACACACACAGACGTCCACAGAAAAACAGACACACATAGGAGTCAAAGGCAACAAAGACTAATTCTGGAATAGGTTGGTCTTAAGATTAGACTTACAGTTTCTACAAGGATAGATACAATATTGTTATTAATATTTATCCTAAGGAAAGTAAAATGTGATATAATTATGTAAAACGAAATGTTTATCTCAATTTAAGTAAGAAAGCTTGCTTGGTTGTTAGGTAGTTGTTGGTTTTTTTTAGTGACAGACTGAAGTGCTCACCTGGAGAACATGACGAGTCCCTGGTGGCGATGAGAAAGTCCGCAGCTTCCTTTAAATGGTCGAAGCTCATGCACGATGACAGATTAACTCGCAGACAGTCAACCATTTTAGAGTATATTCTACAAATAAAGAACAAAGATCGGTCCAACACAAGAAGACACACGTGCAGTCGTTTATAATCGCAACAGAGGCGAGGTCTGGTGTCATGGCGAAATGTCTGTTAGTTCTTGGAGGTAGCAACAGGCCAGCAACACTTGCTTCTGTTCAGATTTGAGGGTCTTGCACATGATGGCTACTCAGTTCTTTTTGCAGTATTTTATATCTTTTAAATATGTTCCGTGTGTGTGTCTTTTGTTTTGGTTTTGGTTTTGGTTTTTTTTTTTTTTGTTTTTATTTTATCTCTATGGTTCGTGTTTATATGATTGCTATGTTCCAGCGACTTACGACTTTTTTTCTATGTGGTTGTAAAGTTGTATTTTATTCCATAATAGTGTGTTGTAGATGTTGTAAATTCATAATAATGAAGTCTAGTGGTAGACTAGAGTATTGCAATGTATCGCGACTTTTTATGTTTGTTGTACTGTCCTGTATATTCTGTATGGTAGTGTACATCAATGTCCGTGATTCTGCCAGGTTGTGCAGCACATAATGGTGTGTGAAAAGAACACACGCGGCGTAGACCACACACACACACAACTCACACACTCACACACACGTGCACGAGCGCCCTACTCACGCGCATGGATCCACTGACGTCTGCGAAGACAAAGCGTCGACGTCCCCTTGGTCTGACGGGGGCTGCAACAACATCTGACACAGTTGCAACTTTATCATGCACTGGCTCAGATCCTGAGACATCACTGTAGTATGCACACGCACGCACGCACACACGTACACGCATACATACGTGCATGCACGCACATGCATTTAAAAAAATTTATGACAGTAATTTTGACAAAATTAGATAATGAGAAGCGCGATGAAAAATGCAATAAATGTATAATGGATGATGCTTTAAAGTGCTTTTCTAGCGCGTTTTCCTACCAGTAACAACATTAATGCGATTTTGATCAGCTTAATTAACAATATCACACACACGGAGCCGTCCACATAAGAACAGACATACGTAGGATCGAAGGCGACAAAGACTAACAGGTACTTAAGTATTTCTGGAAAAGTAGGGTCTTGAGATTAGACTTACAAACAAAAACAGTGAAGACGTCTGTCTAGTCGTCGTGTATCGTGTTATATCAATGCATAATCATATATGAGGGGCGTAAGATATTATACCACTAGGGAATAATAATACCCTCATTGAAGTAGGACTAGTAATGCGACTGGGGTTAGGTACGTCCGAAGTGAAGTAGGACGAATGAGGTCAAAGGGCGCTAACGCGATTTGAATGAAGCAAGGGTAACGGGTAGAAGTGGGACTAACACTGGCACATCTCATCAGAAATAAGTTTATTTCATAATAAAAGGAAATCGACTAAAGTATTCCTTCTTTGAGTCTGTAGTAGACGTACAGTGATTATCTGCCCCCTGACCCCAGGGGGACTGAAGTAGGTCAGTGGGGAGCTCGCCAGTTGTATGTACAGTTGTGTCTGTCATAAATACTGGACTCTAGGCCCGTGACAGATGAGTGGTGCTAAGCATCCCTTGCAAGGAATCAATAAAGCTGAAAATAACGGGAAAAACCAAGCATCGGCCGCGGGCAAGAGGATGCTGGGCAGGGGGAGCATTCTGCATGCAACAAGGGAGGCGCCATGATGGCTGTATGTAGCAGGGAGCCTGGCGATGGGAGAGTACAGTAGCACCTACTCCCCTGCACACCCCACCCTTCGACATTTTGCAATACGATAGTCTCCCCTGATACTTGAAGGTTAGTGGAAATAGCGGGACTAGAGTAACGAGGGTTTGTACTCTGGGACGTTGCTGGAATGATGCCACGCGCTGAGCGCACAAAAAGGTTCAAGTGGAGCGTGAAGATGGGGTGGGGGGAAGAACGCATTTCGCCATACACGAGTCCTTTAAGTGACCGATAGAAAAATAAATTCCGACATCAGTTTTTCAGACTACGACACCACACGATGTCTGGGAGACGCTGTTGAAACCCTGCTCACGGCTCTAGCAGATGTTCAAATAATTCTGAAATGTATATTTCGTTATGTATCTATGTGTATTTATATCTGAGGTGTACTCTGAATCCGTGCCAGGAGCGGCAACTCATGTGATCGATAACACCCCAAAAGTTAGAAGAAAAAAAAACTTGACGAGAGTCTCTCTGTGCCAGGAGAAACAGAGTGTGTGAGAGAGAGAGAGAGAAGCAAGTATGGTCTTCTCTGCAGAAAACAAAGCTGACCTCTTTCCAAATATGATTTTTGCGTGTGAGAGAAAAATGAATCGAGTACGATGACCAAAAATATGAACCTTTCCATGAAAAATTTTATGCTCACGATTTGATGGTCTGCTGCAAGACTAAATTAGACAGCTTCCCGCCACCTGGTTCAAACAACAGAGTTGTAGTCAATCAACCGAAAGATACTGGTCAGTAAAAATAAGTATCTTTTCTCTACAGACTCTAACATCGTGATTCCAAAAAAAAAAATAAAAAATCAATCCCTGCGACATCTGCTGCCAAGTATTCGGCAAACACAGTTCTTTGTTAATGTATTCAAAACGTCTTCAATGATCGCCTCTTACACACTGAATTCATTTTTATTATGTCAATATGGAAATTCTGCGTTCTTCATGGCTTTGAAAACACGTGACCTTACTCCATTGACCTCATTCAATCGCTCACATTTGTAAATATTACACAGATAAAAGACAGTTCTTTGGAACTTCTACTTTATTTCCACGCGGTCGAGACTGCATCAAACATGAGAAAAACCTTAGGCAATGCGAAATAAAATAGAATGTTGGAATATTAGTGATTTTAAGATATTATCATTACTCAAAAATATTTCCACAGGTGTAATATTTCGAAAGGTTTAGCAAAATAAAATTCTTAACCTTTTACAAGGCCAAAAGAGTAACTGTCAACTCTATAAGCATTGAATGTAACAGAATTATTTTCGTTTTGTTATTTTGTTTTTATTCTTACTACAGCAGAGGGCGGTCAGAGGCACAACGGTTAGCGCCTGTCACCACTATAGTGAAGGTTGGTGGTCCTGGGTGTGTGACAGCATCTATGAAAATGTTTCAATCTTAGAGCGCTATGTGATCACATACAATTACATTGGATTTGTAGTCATTGCGTTCTCCGGCACAGCACATTCTCGCCATCTTGCTGCTGCTGTTGCTGTTGCTGTTGCTGTACATCCTTAGTGACTAGAGTCGAGGCTAATGAGTACTTAGTATAATCAATGCCAGTCACACGCACACAAAAAAATGTGATTTGCCGCTGATGTAGATGCTCAACAGGAAATGACCATCCACTTGGAACTCTTTAAAACAGCCTCGTGCACCCTCGGAATTAGCATTTTTATTATTATTCTTTGTTGAATGCAGTAGGGATGTGGGATTAGATTTTGTGTATTTGTGTGTGAGAGAGAGAGAAAGAACGTGTGTAAACTTATGTCCTTGTGTTTGAGTTGCAGCGCACGAGCTTATATATCAAATGTCCAACAACAGATTGTTTAGAAATTTTTTCTTCTTAATATCATTAAAAGTGGATAGAAACGTTGTGTACGGTTTATGGGGCCGTTTAAGCAATTTTAAGTAGTAAAAAAGCCTACAAGAGCAAGAAAAAGAGAAAAAACGAAGAACAGAGAGGAACAAAATCAAGGAAGAAATTTAATAAACAATAATAATTAAAAAAAAAAAACTAAGGCATTCATGAATAAAAATCTGAGGAATGTTGACGACCAAAATAAAAAAAAAAGCAGCATAACAGTTTGTAAATACTTAACACTTTGATTTTTAATGAAATACTCACAGTCGAAAATGAGATTTACATTTTTGTTCTTAGCAAATAATGAAATAAAGAAAACCTTGAATGGTCGTGTTTGCGTCTCTCTACCTTTTCCCACGTTGTAAATACTAACAAAGGAGTGAAAAGCACTTGGTGTAGGTGAGAGGTGGCATGTGTACTTACCAAGGTTGCCTACACTCACGAAGAAGACACACAGCACGAGTCGTGGCGCCATCTTCACCCAGTTTCTCCGCCAAGCAATGTCAGAACAGACCGGCGCTACTCGCAGCTTCCTGCTAATGGCACGATCGCTCCACTTCCTTCACTCGTAAATGAGGGGAGGAGTTCGCAGCGTCCATCCAGCCACCCAGCCGGTCGTTAGCATGAGCTGAATTCGAAGAGGAAAGGTAAAAGGACACAGTTTGCTGTTGCGCAATGTTCTCTTCGATACCATTCGATATCCTCGTCATTTCCTAAAGATGATAACTACACACTTTGCTCAGTGATGTGTATACACCGCTCTCTGCTTTGTTTACACGAGCCGCGCGAGCTTCATCCCCACACCCTACTGAAGATTTCAAGTCTGTCGAGTGAATTCGGTTTAGACATTTATTTTTTTTTTAAATAGAAAAGTCATATGTCCAGTTTCTCTTCCACTTTTGGACTGTCCATCTTTTGACGAGTTTTTTTTTTTCTGTCATGTCAGGGGCGGAGTCAACAATCGTGTAGCTCTGTGTCTGTTGGAAACCGCCACAACTTTCAGGATAGCTCAGTGGAGATTGAAAGTAAATCACAAAAGATGAGAAAATCGGATAGTGGAACACGTGCTAAACATCTATTCTATCATACATTAGAATGTTGGGGCAAAAAAAAAAAAAAAAAAACAGAAACAAAACAAGAAAAAACCAACAACAAACTGCTGTGGCATAAATCTTGTGGTAACAAAAATCCTTCCGTGCTACAAAATCCTGTTGTGACAGGGAAAGAGGAGCCAAAGGTTAGGCTGCTGTGTGTTCCCGTCGACCCTGGTTCACGCCCAGACCAGCTGCCAATGCCAACCCTCCCCCTACTCCTCCCCTCCTGATGGGGGAAAACCCTGTGACACAACAACCATGTGCTCGGGAGAACTGAATAAATACACAAGGGATAATCTTATGATCGACCTACTTCGCGAGTGTCTGGGAGCTCTGACTCACCTGATGTGACGCAAGATCGATGAAGTCGAATGTATGTAGGCGGTGGGTAAAGTGCTTTCTTTTTTCCTCCGTTAGGATGGTGTGCACTCAAAAAGTGCCTTCAGATATTTTTTCCTTTCTTTTCCCCACTTGTGTTACAAGAAACATAATGATCATGTTGAGTCTGCTCGCACTTTAAAAAGTCCGCCAAATATTCTTTCCATCAAAGGAAGACTGTTTTGGTCCTACTTGGCCATTTTATCCTTTAAACACAGTGTTATGTGGACAGGGTAACTTGCTGTGTGTCTTCGCTACTCCTATTTTGTTGTTATAATATTGGATTTGAAGTGCTGCGCCAGGTCCAGAAAACTTGCCAAAATTTCGTGTCGGCAGTTCTTGAAAACCATCTGTAAGTCAGAGATGATCTGAAAGAACATGTGAATGAACACAGGTCTCACTTTCAACCTGCGTCAGCAAAGAATGAGACTCTGGCGGAAACCGAGAACCTGGATGAGCGGACCTGCAGGTTAAAGAACCAGCCACCATCATCGTCGCTGATCGTCGGATGTCGATGTGATGTCCTGGGCACAGCCCAGATGACGCCCTGCGTGGATGGACGATGCGACGATGACCAGCAGGACCTGTACAGATTCTGCGATGACTGACGATGCGATAATCTTGAGATGGACTTATGGAGGTCCTGTGAAGACTGACAATGCTCGGTCCTGGGACGACCTGTCGGCGGGATGTAAGGTATTGGGCATCTCTGGAGCTGCGCATTCATTTGTTTTCAAAATGACCTCGACTCTTATAACCTTAGCAACATCTCATACATTTAAGGTAAACATAAATTGAAGAAGAAGGAGACAGCGAAGAAGAATTTATAAGGTGTTATTAAAGGAACAAGGAAATTATTAAAGGAAAGAAAGGAACATCCCATGCAGCCAGTCACTAGAAATAAAAGCTCAAGAAGTTCAGGCAAGAGTTACTATTGCAGTTACCTAGCAATCATATGCATGTGCGACTCACGCACGCGCCATCTGGGAACGAGAACAAGAGCTACTTCGCACGCTTCATGGCGGCCTAAACATCTACATGGTGTAGGTCTAAGACATCTCAATGACTGGTTGAAAATCTGAAAGGCGGCAAAACAATCATAATAACGGTCACAACTTTAATCTCGGTATCGTGACGTTTGTATGTGTGTATCTATATCTGTGTGTGTATATATATCTAAAATTGTACCCCGCTAGTCCTTTAAGCCTGGCGCTGTCCTGCATACCGTTATTGTCTGTTTCCCCGAGCAAAATATACAGCAGTCGTCCCGGAGAACACTAATTAAGCGTCGACACGACACTTAGCTAATTATTTTAAAGGTCATCGTATATTTATCAATATTCAAGACCAACGATCAACGCAGATGACTTTTTGTGCAATCGCATAATTCATATTTTTTCCCCTGTCGTTAATTTGACTGATTGAACGCGGAAAGGCGGGACAGCATGTGAAAGTTCGTGACCCTCTGACCTTACATGTCAGAGCTGCTCGCAAAAGTGTGATGTCACCATGAAAAAAGTAGTGCCAGGTACGAATACGCTTCGTACTAATTTTTTTGTAGTGAGAACACTTTGATAGATTAAAGAGGATGTATGTGTGTGAGAGAAAGATAAAAGCGAGCGCTAACAAAACTTTTAAACATTAAAACCATCTAAACATTCGTCCAGCAAATGTTTCGGAATAACACATGGAAAGGAAACAAACACCGTATGCTGCACTCACATATTTGATGTAGAGAATGTAGCAAGGAAAATAAAGAGGTATACAAATGAAGACATATTTTGACAAACATGAAGACCGTGAAGCCGCCACTTACCACAAACCGAGGCAGCGAAGGACACGTTTGCTGGGTGACAGACATTGAACTGCATTCTCGTGCGTAGGAATAACATTCATGAAAATCGACAGATGGCAAATATTTGCACTTGTTCACCTCAACAACTTGACGGCGAAACATTAGGCTGTGACAGCGACTGACATTTTAATGTGGTGGTGTGTACTGTTTGGAATACAACACAGACCCTGAGACCAGCCCGCTACTACAGACAACAACACAGACTGGCCCCCTGCCATTAACGGGGTAGACATGACACCTACGAGTGCATGACGGGACACGTATACTTCTCGTCGGCTGCTTGCAGCCTGTACGGATCATTATTCCTCGAAAAATTTTCTAATTATTAACATATATTACAGAGACTACAAGCATTTGTTTCACTATGCTTTTGCTAATTTTAGTGAGAAGAAAATTTACACCATCATTAACTTTTGTATGCGATCTGTAGCAACGAGATGTTGCTCGGCGAGCATCGTCGCAGGGATTCGGCGCAACTGTATAAAAAAATAAACTAAATACACAGGGATAAAAAAAAATATGTAAAGCATCAATAAAGCATATACAAACGATCTGATGATAATACAGAGAATTTTTATACCGCCATATCCCGATTTAAGGATAGGCTAATGGCGCTTTACATTAACAAAAAACACAGACATGGATGCATGCAACATACGATATAATGCAACATTGTTGTCTAGAGATTATAAGATAGAACGAATTATATCTAAGAAGCTGCTCCGGAAACAACAGTAAAAGTGTAAAGGCCTGGAAAGCCGCCAATTTACCTCAAAATGCAAACAATGCAAGTTTTCATTTCTACTTCTTGAAATTCATTTTCCCACGCTAATGTACCTCCGTATATATAAACATTATTTCTGATGTCAGGATATATTTCTTTTCGAAATTATATTTATGAGACTCATTTAGTCATTGGTACACTCAGACAAAAAGCTGTGGTCCCAGTCGCACATTCCCCATGAGTACCCCGCACTTTCAATACATATTTCCCGGCGAAACATCTACATCCACGCTCATGATAATGCTTTGCAGAACCTCTCATAGACTGGTGCTACATTCCTCAAAATGTCAGGAACGAAATATTTGGGACACATATGCAGATTACAACAAGACCCAGAGGAGCTGTACGACTTCCGTGCCTCAGCCATACTACAATGTCTCAACCAGATGTACAGAGCCATGTGATATTCTGCGCTGTGTATGTGTGTTTGTATGTACGTTCGTACAAAAGAATAGGTGTATGTCCGCAAGCAAACAAACCTTTCTACTCAGATATCGCAGTTAGGCGTGGCGAGACCAGAGCACACGGACATCAACAACAGTATATCAGAATACAATTCAACACAACAATTCGATGTATCAACTCAATACAGTTTTATTGTCTCACGAGAAAAAAATTCGTTTACTTATTTTCTGCCGAGCCTTAAAAAGAGGAACACAGACAAGTATATAATATCTTAAAAATATTTATATATTTATTTAAAATATACCGAGATGTTAGCCAAAGATATTAGCATAAGCCATAGCCTACTTAAATTCTTTCTGTCTCTGTCTCTCATACACACACATCCTATTCAAGTCGTGCTTAGCAGTGTTGTGAACATGAAAACAAATACAGTGTTCCCTCGTTTATCGCGGGGGATCGGTGCTATGATCAGCCGCGATAAACGAATTTCCGCGAAATAGGGACATACATGCAATAATAATATATACATGTAAAACAATATCATGTGAGTGTAAAGTAATATAGCAATCATGGTATTAATACAGTACAATAACAAATTAGTGTAAAAAAATTATAACTGTACTCAGAGAAACCCAAAAAACTGATGCGAACTGGCTGCGAGATGGGAGATACCAATCATGGCTCGTCGCTTACGCATAGCAATGGATTTCTGTTACACAATTATTTCTTTCTTTCTTTCTACAAAATAACCATGGTATTTTAATAGAAATACTAATACAGCTTCATTTTTCGTCTTTTTCCTGTTGAAATATCTATGGTATTTTGTAGAACGATAATTCCCAGCGCGGAAGTATCGATCGATACTTCACTCAAAAAAAAAACCGCGAAGTAGTGAATCCGCGATATATGAACCGCGAAGTAGCGAGGGAACACTGTATACAAATATGAATAATTTTTCTTCTTAGATGTAAGATCAACGATTGTCATACATATAAGTACATCTTCAGAGTATAAATATTTATCTCGAATGCATTATATTCAAAGAACAGCAGGAGTTAACTAGTTTGGGTCAAGCAGCATAGGTTAAGGGAATGAATAAGTAAATAAATGGATGAATTCTTGAACTGCTGACGTTCTTTCCATCAACTCCCACCCTCGCCACATTCATTTTCCTCGTTCTTCAACAAACGAATGTTTCATCAGAACAAAGATTCTAGTCGTAAGGAAAGGAAAAACAAGTCTCATACTTACTCCTGCATAATTTTACATTTTGTTTGTTTCATTTGCTTGTCGTGGACTGGCTACCACCACCACCACCATCACCACCATCATCATCACCTATCTGGCGTGTAGGACCACAGCAGCAGTAATGCTGTCCTTTTCTGTCTGTCATTGATTCAAACATCCTTTCATCTCCGACGAAGGGTCAATGGATTTTATCTCGCTCGCTTGGTTCATCGCGATATATGTAGGTGTCCTAGATGTCCTTCACCTTGTTCTACCGCTGGCGCCTGACCTTCTGCAGGGTCTGCAGGTCATCCTGGCGATCCGTAGATCTGTCCGCCTGCTGACCTGCAGCTTCTCCTGGACGATTCGAGCGACACAGGTGGATGATAGCCACGACGACGATGCAAAGGACGATGAAAGCTCCGCAGACGATAGCGCCGATGTCTCTATCGCTGAGACTCATCGCTGATGCTGGCGCCACTGGGGCTGCACATACGCAGTGTTGAAGCAATCAGTGAAGTGGGAGATTAATTAAACATATTAGCGACAAGACTGGAGAGTACTGGTGAACGACATCACAGTGACGGAAAGAGACAAGCGGCCGAACAAAGAGATGATGATGATGATGATGATGTAGTTTTATAGACAGAGAAGGAGTGAGAGATAAACCAAAATATTCGTGGTTTTAAATAAATTACAGCAGAATAGTGCTGGTATGAAAATTATGAGAATGATGCAGTTTTAATCAAACATCCATTTTGCCATTTCTGTTGAATGTTGTTATCATCGTCGTGGATTCTACTATTAATGCTATTAATGCTTTACTCATGACTGAGATGTGAGGGGTACAAGGGAAGCAACTCTTAAGAGAAACTGTCCTGAAGAAAGCAGAGTTATGTTTCTTACGATAGCAAAGTGGTTCTTCCCTCGTTTGGTGGGGGTATGGAGGTATGGGTGTCTTAAACCTTTCTATTTCGAAATGTAACTGCTTGTAGACTTGTCTATGGCATTCAAGATAATACACAAACATTTATTTTAAAAGCAACTTTAAACGCTAATTTACACAAATTTATTTTAATTAATTCCTTAATTTACTTCCTTACGCAGAAACAGCGATTTCTATTTCATCCAAACATTCTATTTTTCTGTTGAAATTGCTCAGCATACACACGGTCTTCCTTCATTAAAAGGGTTCAAATTTTTTATCCTGTACGATTTTTGTGAAACGAAAAACATTCTAAGGCGGCAAAGATGTGTCTGTACCTGCAAACAACTACCTGCGTTGTGCACCTGTGAAAAACAAGGTAATATAATAGCTCACTACACGCATTCTTTATACTACGATCATGAACGCAGCCGCACTATCTGAACTTTATAAAAAAAAAATCACTCCTTCCGAACTACACCCTCCCTGCGGCGAATTGTGAGGTGGGTGGAAAAACACCGCGTGCTGGCGTTTTTCACTTTGTCCTTTTGTTGTTTTGCTTTCAACACCACCCACACCTGTTTAAAGCAGCTATTAATAGTCGTGAAATGCATAAATAAATCATGTTGTGACTTGGGTACTGGCTTCTTCGACAGCCATAGCTTGCTATTCACAGACTTTACCACCAGCCTACATGTGTATCAATACCTTAGACAGTACATCACAAAAATACATGACAATACATTGCAGGATACTACCTTACGAAATGCACTAAATATCTTCAAGACACTACAAAATACATGCCTGACAATGCAAAACACTACACAAATACCTGCACAACAATACCTGCTGGATTGTGAATTGCGAAGATTAAGTATTCTTCCCTCAACAAGTGGTACTTGCTACATCCTTCAGGGGAAGCTGGCTGATTCCGTTCACTCGGCGAGTTTCAGTCAAGATCGAGGGACAACGAAGTGACATCTGTTTGTGTGTCAGACCTACACTGATAACAGTCGCCCACGACAGGACGAGCAAAGACTCATTTCAATGTTGCTATACTTGAGTCAAAGCTCTTCCCGCGTATCTGTTTAAGTCGAACTGTTTTGATGTCCTTTTGTCGGCTGTAAATCTCCAGTTTCGCCCAGAGACACGTGGGGTGTGCCAGTGTAATGTCTTTTCTATCCAAGCTTTATTCTGCACTTTGGCTTTAAGAAAGTGGCTTTCGAATTGCGAGGATGTCGCGTGTTGTCACTTCCTGCGGCGTTAGTGGCTCTGGGCAACGCCCTTGCTTGCTGAGCAAAGGCGGATGACATCCGGGCCATGTCGCATCAATCTTCACTTCCCTCTTGTAACTGTGTTGCCAGAGAGACGGAACTTATCTCCTTTCGAAAGCTTCTAAGTGTACTTCAGCACAAACAGTCGGTTATCTGTGCTTCTCAATGTGTCGGTGCATGCGTGTCCATCTTCCTCTTTTGTTGACGAACGCACGCACGCACTTCTGTGTTTTCAAACACTTTAGCCTCATGTCAGCATCTGTGTTTGCATTAAGATGTACTGTCTCAATATTTACACGGAATTTTTTTCTGTGCCGATTGCTGAAACTTTAGGCTGCCTGTGACAAAATCCCGAGGTTGAAAAGCGAGACAACAGATGAGATTAACATCAAGAAGTAATCAAACACCACAGGGATTGGGAACGCACCCCGCGATGCACTATTTAAGAGTACCCGGATGTGGCGACAAATCGGTCTTTTCAGCGACTTTCATCAGGGTAGACATCGTTGCCGATGGCGAGAGAACCGCGTCACAACTGTATTATTTCACAACATGGCCTGCGCATGTCGCTGTTATATTTTTCAGATCTTAATCACAGCTTCCTTCTAATGTTTCAGCAATACTGTGAGGTCATCAGACCACATCATCAGATCACCCAACGATCCAGAATGTGTGATTAACATTCTTTTCAGGTGTGTCTATGCTTTTTAAGTATGCCAAAACCCCTTCTGCGGGAAGGAGGTAGAAGATAATGATTACCATCAGGAAACTTGCATTCTAAAGTAGGTATAGGCTCACGTGGGCGGCGATATCCGGGGTGGGCAAACTTTTCTATTTGTGGGCCAGTCAAAATTCTAAGTTAACGAGCTTTTAAAATTTGCCGGGTTCAGATGTGACAATTCGCAGAACTGCAATCAAATGCTCCTCCGTCATTGAGCAGATTACTCAGATTTTTGCTTTATTTTATTGCTTCGCAAACACCAACTGTCCATGAGTTCAGGGGAGGAAAGTGTTGAAAATTTCCTTCCTTCGCTTTGTTGAAAAGAGATCAAGTTTCCTGTAAAGCGCTTCCACCCCGATATACATTTCATGAACAATAATGTCTTTACCTTGCACAGTCGCATGATTCAGATGTACAGTATAGTCAGCAAGAAAGATCACAAAATTCGAGAAAAGTGTTTTATCTTTTCCTTCAATTCTGAAAACAGAACTAGTTCTTTTCGGAGTTACCAAACTCGCATAGTAATAACTTTTCCCAAGCTTAGCCACCGGACATTTGTGTGATAGGGAACATCTTTGTGATCGGCTTCAATAATGTCCTCCAGCAACGGTTGAACCCTCTTGTACTTCTAACGTTGACGCTTTTCATCACAGTATTCACAACAGAATTCATGAGGGCCCGGGTACAGCATCCCCCCTACTTCTTCTCGTCAGGCCTGCTTATGACGAGGATCCGACTGTTTGCACGGGGGGAAACCGAAACATGCAAAACTCGCGTCCGACCTCCACCG
>SRHC01000135.1:37090-75298 GCA_004794325.1 Pomacea maculata | reverse complement strand
GTATAGGCTCACGTAGGCGGCTATATCCGGGGTAGGCAAACTTTTCTATTTGTGGGCCAGTCAAAATTCTTAGTTCACGAGCTTTTAAAATCTGGCCGGGTTCAGATGTGACAATGCGCAGAACTGCAATCAAATGCTCCTCCGTCATTGTGAAGATTACTCAGATTTTTGCTTTATTTTATTGCTTCGCAAACACCAACTGTCCATGAATTCAGGGGAGGAAAGTGTTGAAAATTTCCTTCCTTCGCTTTGGTTGAAAAGAGATTACGTTTCCTTTAAAGCGTTTCCACCCCGATATACAGTTCATAAACAAACTCGCTTATTAAAAACTTTTCCCAAGCTTTGCCACCGGACATTTGTGTGATAGGAAACATCTTTGTGATCGGCTTCAATAATGTCCTCCAGCAACGGTTGAACCCTCTTGTACTTCTAAAGTTGACGATGTTCATCACAATATTCACAACAGGATTCATGAGGGCTCGGGTACAGCATCTCCCCTACTTCTTCTCGTCAGGCCTGCTTATGACGAGGATCCGACTGTTTGCACGGGGGAAACCGAAACATGCAAAACTCGCGTCCGACCTCCACCGAAAATATATTCGTGTCACTGCGCTATCACAACACCGGTAAACGGTGATCAGGCGATGATAAACAAAACAATTAGTCATGCTGGGCGACATGTTTGCTGCCTCCAGCCTTTCCTTTGATGGTAGTCAATGTTCTCTGACGACTCCATCAGACATGTCAGCCGCGTTGTTTTCTTTGCACTTTGTGTTTGTATGTTAGTGACTATAGATTTGTAAGGCTAAGTCGTATTTAATAAATTGCTTCAATCAAACTAACGTACGTTAAAAAAAAAATTCACAATTGTGGCTGACAGGCTGGTCAAAGGATGTCCACGGGCCGCACTTTGCTCACCCCTACCTCTCAGAACTGTAACCCCTCTGTGCCACATCAGTCTGCACTCTGCTTTTGTGTATAGAAGCAAAACCAATAGCACAGGGTTATTTTTAAATGAATGTGTCTAGTTTTGAATCTGAGCGAACAGCGCCGTTGTTCAGGAGATTGAAAGCCTTTTGATGTCGCAATCCTCCTGAGATCACAAAGGTGGACAAACTCTCTGCTAGCTGCCGGCAGTACCTTGAACTCATTTGTGACAACTAATGACAAGCTAGCAGCTTGAAGATCAATTTTATGTTTGGGGCAGCCTACTTCTCTGGTTAAAGATTTTGTTTGACACAAGGCGGCCACGGACGTGTATAGGTGGACTGCTGTCTGTCTGCCGAGACCAACGCTTAGTATGTTGCGAAGTTCTCCGCTGTTAGTCTCGGCGACCCCAATGAATGTGAATAAACCGGAAGCTTTGTAGTCTCATGCCTCGTTTTAGTAGTTAACTGAGAAAATTCGTGTGCCAGCAGTCCAGTAATACACGTTCATGAGGGGGCGGTGACTTCCTTACTCGCTCTCACCGGGATATTGAGGTGCGCGCGCAAGACTGATGGCAATCGCTCAGGTAGGGTGTAGCAAGGACAGGTGATGTAAAACATGATCTCCCTGATATCCTCCGACGCCACGACAAAGAAGCAAATTGATGCGGCATGAAAAGCCATGCAGAAAAATAATTTTTAAAAATCCGAAATCGATGATATGGTCAATAATGCCAGACCTCTTCCCCCTTAGCACTGGAATCCAGTCGATGACGATATTGTCCACGGATGCTGCTGCCTGGCGTTAAGCATGGTTGCAGAATTCGATTTAGCTGCTAGCTTTTTCTCTGCATGTGGCATCTGTTTACAGGGATGGCTGCCTTGCCGTGATACAGTCTTAGTTGCTTGCTCGGTGTAAAGCACCAATGCCAACCCGTAGACAAGGACTCCAGATAGTTACATAAAGCAAGACATGTGGGTTCTACAAAGCACATCCTTACTAAAGAAACATTTTTTTGTTCACGACGACTAACCCTTGCCTTAAAAATACAGCCCAAGTCCCTGAATCCCAAGAAGTCCTTTATAACCTTCGTTGTAACCAATGGGAAAGCTGGAGGCATGCCGTAATTAAGACTTGTCCATGTACGAACATGTATCTTTCTGACAGATGAGAATATCCGCGTCTGATGGCTTTCTTCTTTCGATTGAACAAGAGTGGAGGGACAGCGTGTCGTGTCTACGGATATTAGAGTATTGTAAGAAATTAACATTCACCTAATTAAAAACAAAACTTGGTGTGACTGGCCGAAGAGATCAACCTCATTCGCCCCTAACTTCCTAGTACCAGCACGTAGCCTTACGAAGACCGCCAACCCAGGAATTTACAGGGTACTTCAAGGCTAGTGCTTTCTGCTGATGGGTGTGGCTGTGTTCCATATGCTTTCCCCAGCTAATCTCTTTCACTTAGCCCCGGGTCATGGTAGTCATGCTGAATGCACCCAGAGCTGGGTGGAGGCGCAACCAAGCCGTCGATTAGAAGCTTTTGCTGACAGGTTGCTATGGTTCGTGTGGTTTCATTCCAAAGTAGTTTTAACTTAGAACTTAAATCAAAATGCAGTCTTCTGTAATTAAAACCAATTTACATTTAGTCATGTATCCCCGATAGCTAAAAATCAAAGAATTAAAATATTGTTGAATTTAGGCAGACCATCAGTCATTTTTCTGTCTTCTTCCCTCCCTCTCTTTCAGCTGTATTCATCAGATTTTCTAGAAAATAATGCTTCGCACAAATAATTACTGAAAACTTTGCGTCAGGCACTTGAAAACAACACATGCTTTTAATATTTTATTTTTAAACTGATAACTAAAGTACTTAGAAGATATGCATTTCAAAGTAGTATACCTTTCACTAAGTCTTGAATGTAACACCGCCCAAATAAAAAATAAAGTTACCAAGATAAATATGCACTGAAACTATGTAAAGAAATACTCAGCAAAGCACATTACAACACTGCAATTTTAATCTGTATATTTGAGACTTCATTGGTAGCTGACAAAATGACACATTCATGACTCGAACTCTCCATTTATAAAAGAAATAGTGATAACTTGTGATTGCTTGGGGTGAAGGTTACTGCTTAATGTACACAAGTAGAAGCAAAGTTTACATTTGGAACTTTTTCTCTAAGCATTCATACTAAGACATTTTAAATTCAATTTCTGCATTGACTTTCACACAGATTGCATTTAAATTCATAAATTAAAATCACAGTTCAAGAAAGATAACTGTATGTACAAGGCAAGCCAAAGAAAATAAAGTTCTTTAAATTCTCTACCTGAGAATTAATCATGGAAAGAAATGCTAGGGGTTGGTGACACTAAAAATGGTCTGTACCAAATGGAATAATTATGGCACTAGATGGGCATCATTTCTTTCAAGTGACAGGATTGAGTTAAGAATACTGTTTCCCAATATACGAGTGAACAACACTTTTCTGTGTTTGTAACTTCTTTCTATGCATTGTGATGTTTGTACGCACACACTGAGTATTATTCACAGATTTTTAAAAGCAGTATTTTTGTTATGAACAATGCCTGTCATTTAAATAAAAATACTCCACTTCATGCAAAGAACAAAACATGAATAAAATAAATCTTGAAATCATAACATTTGGGTTTAGGTTATGAAGAAAAATTGACAATCTTTTGCAATAATGATAAGTATTTACAAAAAAAATCATATGTATGGACTTGTTCTTTATTTTCCTAATGATTAATGTGAAGTGTTACACTCCAATGAGTGTTGGTCTGATTTTCATAGTAAAGAATCATTATATTCAGAATAGACTAGATGTACCGACAACAAAGTGTTCGTATTTCAAAGAATTACAATACACACATACATAATATTTAAAAACATGGAGTTAATTTAAAACTATCTTTATCGTGAACATTCTCTCCCATCTTCCAAGACCAAAACTCTTGTTTCATTCATACATTGAAGAAAAGCACAGTTTAAACAACATTCATTGTCCCATGAAATGTATCCCTGACATGCATCACTGATTAACTGTAAAGTGCACCTGCTTCTACTCCTCCACTTTTTCAAAATAACAAAACAAAGAAAAGTAGGAAATTAACACCATCAGTCTCCCTCATGGGCTATCTCATCCACAATCAGACTGGGAGAGGTTTCATTTACAGCATGACACACTACAAGGTGCAGACTTCAAACCACAATTCAGAGTTAGCTCAACTCAACATTAAAATAATATATACCTTCAATGATTGGGCAACAAAGTTTCTGTAACAATGCCACAGAAAGAATCAGCTAAATGAACTTAAAGGCCGATATCTTCCCACCTTGGGGAAGTGAGTGGTATCGCCCATGTGAGGGAAGGTAGGAATAATCTCCACCCTGCCTCGGGGCCAGGGTAGCAATTAGGGAAAACTGACCACTTGTAAAAGTCAGCACCATGTGTACTCTTACCTTCCCTTGCACGGGCGAAACCATTTTTAAAAACGCCCACCGCGACATCGGCCTTTAATATAGGACTTGCATATAGCCAGCTTTAAATGTTGTTCTGTTTTTAAATGTTTTAAAAGATTTTTTTTTTGTAAATGGAAGTATAAAAGGGAACCCCTCCTTTCTCTGTGTGTGTGTGCCAGACCTAAAAATCTGTAATTATTAGCTCACAATCTCCCAAAACCTCCCCCCCACTCCGCCAGGATGATTGCAGAAAGTTTCGACATAGAGCTATACATTATACTGCAGAGAACTACAACACCCAAATCTTCAGCATCGAAACAATCTCTATGCAACAATCTCTTACAAGGAGAAGAGTTGAAAAAGATCAAGTTGCATCACAGATTACAAGGTTGTGAGAATGGAATCATATACGTGCTTCTGTCTGTAAGGAGGCAAACCAGCAATAATGGACACTTCACAACCTGGCTCAAGTGCCATAGCATTGATAATACCTGCCAATCTTTCCCCATTTTACTCCATGTGCAATGTCTGGCAAGGGTGAATGAGATTAATTACAGGCCCTGTATAACTGAACACTCCTCATCATGTACTTAATATTTCTGAAACACTGCTAAGCATAGGCTACAATACTTATGTAGCATAGTCAAATAACCAAGTGGAAAAAAAGTCCAGTTTCAACCCCAAAAACTAAAGTAAGAAGTAGATTCTCTAGGTGACAAGGACAGGAACACAGAAAAAAAAACCCCAACATAAAGACCCTAAAATACTCATCAATGTCCATATACCAGTATAACACTGGCTGAATAAAAGGGTATCTGGTACAAACTGGAATAAAGCTTGGGAATGAGGCCAAGAATTCTGCTTTAAGACAAGAACCTAGCTCCTATGAAGAAATTCACCACCCATGACATATATAGTTAATACAGAATGTAACAATTCTGTCACCTGTTTTAATGTGTCCTACATCTGGAATGCTCGTAGACAGCTGTGATCATGCTGCAGTCCTTAGAGAAAATAACTTTAAGATGAAATGTCTGCTGATACTGTAGAATGGGCAAGGACTCAGCTAGCGTCTACCAAGTATCAGCAGAGGTGTGCAGTCTTTCCAGACATCAGCCAATGACCTTAGTAGTTCTCACGATTTGTTACATTGATCACATCGCTCGGCCTGGAAGCAGACAAAGATTGTTTATACATCTGTTTAAAATAAAAGACAGCAAGTATTTTAACCTTCATTTGCCCAGCTTTAGATGATAATATGTATAATACGTGTTGCAGAAAGCACCATAAAAGAAAAATTGTGAAGGTTTGCATGTTAAAACCTTTTTTGGCTTCCATTTCCAAAACCCGACATTTTGCATATCAATGGAATAGGCATTCTCTCCCACAATTCCCTCCATCAATGAAATACCTGAGGTATAAATATTCCAAAGCTATTTCCAACTTTTCCAAGTCACCTTTCTTCAAACCATCAACAAGTTTTGGCTTATTTTGAAATTTCAAACTGCGCAATCTGATTAGTTGGCACTTAGCATTACACACTTCCATTCTCGGCAACATGGAAATTTCTCCATAATCCCCTATAGCTCTCAGCTACTGCATAATTTCCTTGAATTTTCATTTGATTTTTTGATGAAAATAATAAACCTTAATTTGAAAAAAAAAACACTTTCTGGTAAGCTCAAAATATGATAAATACATAGCGAAATAAAACAAGTGAAGGGAAAAATGACAAGCACGTGCCAAAAGTGTTGAAAGGCAGCTTTCACATGCATTGTGGCGTCTTAATAGATTCAAATAGTTAAAATTCTTCGATCCTTTTCCATAACATCATCACTTTAAAACAGTAGATTGAAATCAAACATAGTTACCGTGGTGCAAAAGGACGCGGATTTCGGCAGTATGATGTTTTGCCTAACGAAGGATTTAATTCATTTTGGCGATTTAGCATTTTCTCAAATTTTTGACAGAATGAGTTCTCTAAAGTTACTAAAATTATCAGGATTGCCCGGCTGGATTTCTAAAAGCATAATTTCTATGACTGCTTGAAAATAAACAACGGGATAATCAAATGTCAATAATAAGGTATAGTTTCATGTTATAAATGATTTTTTGTAAATATTAACCACACTCAAAATAAAAATTATGCCATTCTAAATATCAAATATTAATAACCTTAGAGAAAACCTACTAAGGGTGGCATAAATGTTCCTTTTAGCGGACCTGTGCTACATGCTTTAGCTGAAACTGGATGCGTAATGCACCAAACCTAATGCACCTAACTTAGTGATACTGACATGACAAAAACATTCATACAACAACTTTAGCATGCTTGAAACTCTATTTTTGAGTTAAATTACATGGTAAAATACTCAGTGAAAAGATATAAAAACGGTAAGTTATTGTTTTCTGTTCTCTATCACAAGTTACACTTAAATAAATTAAACTGTTTTCTCATTATTGCATTTTTTTGGCCATGGTGTGTTCCCTTAAAGAAATCAATCTCAGGACAGGTTAAAGCTATGGTGATGAAATTTTTGAGTATTACTCAGACAAATATTTTACAATTGCATGCATTGGCTTGTTAATCCAGCCGTTATTTTAGATGTAATTGGCTTTAAAAAAAATTTCTTCTGTCCAAGGCTTTTAAATATATCAAAATAAGCCATTTTATAAATTTAGATAATAGTTTGTACTTTACAAAGACACTAAAGCCAATTATGTGATTTAGGGTACTGTTTGAAATGAATTCTGAAAAAATAGCAAGTTTTTAAAGAAATTATTGATTAAAGTCAAAAGTTTTCATTGTAACCATTTTAAAATAATGCATTAATTTTTTTCTAGTTATTATTTTATAATTCTGTCACAATTCTGATTATTCTGTCATAAAACAAAGTTAATATAGCATTCAAAGTCTTCACTTGGTCTACCAGGCGGTTACAATGCTATTAATCATAACTATGAGGAGAGACCAACAATGATAACTATTAATATGCAAATATACGATATCTGAGACATTGGAGTTTGAGAAAAGAAAAGCTATGGCAAGAATATATGTGCATTTTACGACAAGAACTAAGCATGCTTAATGCTTCAGGTTATTTGTCATGTCACCAGGAAACTAGAGCAAGGAGTTTCTTAATTTTCCAGAAACCAGTAATGGAATTAAAGACCATTCTAAAGAGACACAAAAAAAAAAAGTGGGGATGAAGGGAAAAACAGTCATGTAAGTCTATTTACTTCTTAGGAGCTAATGGGAAAAAATATCTTCCTTCAACAGCATAATCCAAGAACAAAATATGGCTTGCACTAATTAATAACTTATATCAGAGGCCATAAGGTAAAACTATTAACTTTCGAAAACATAAATAAAGCACAGTTCAAGTGAGATAAAACTGTGATGGGTAAGGTAAATGAATGTGTCAAAGGTAGGAGAGGGTTCCTTGGGATTGGATGAGGAGCATTCAAGATTAAATTGGGTGTAATGTGTGACATAAAAAAATACCACACTGTAATAACCACATCAAAAGAAAATGTAATGGTGACATATTTCACTGGATTCCAATGTCTTAATACACAAAATACTTTTACTTTACTTAATCTTCTGGAGAAAAAAAATGTTCATAGCTCAAAAATTAAAATTATTCAACACCACCTAAGGGATGGGCAACATTTGTTTCATGCATAAATAACACACTTTTTTCAGCATGCTCAGATACTGTGGCATTAATATTGTCAATGCAGTAAAATCAGATCCAGCATACAGTTACCACAATCCTCTGATGGCATACAAGACTGCACAGGGTCTGATTACAATAACTAAAAACATGCAGCAGGTGGTAAAATGCCCTGAGAGAATTTAAGGTCAGCCTGAAGGCATTGTAGTATTGTATTTCAGCAAAACTTAAAGAGCTAGAAAAGTGCAACTTAAACAGATGACCACTTCTCCATTCATATTGTGGAAGGAATAGGGTAATTTATCAAGGGTACACAATGGTGCTAGGAAAATGCATTTAGTCCACAAACATGCACACACACACACACGTTCATCTAGGACAGTACTCCAAAATAATCCTTATTCCTAAATGGTAGATCCTATCTGCAAGCAATTCATTTCTAAGATTAATGAAGGTGTATGTGCCTTGTCTGATAACATTCTGAGACAGGGGAAAAGCCTCGAAGGACAGGACATGCTCTGTTGCTGTCCTGACAGCTTTTGGCAAGAGAAGGTTTGGTAAGGTCAGTTGCGAGGTGCATCAAGCAGAAATATTCATGTAACCATCACCTTCAACCTGCTGTTCGTCTTCCACATTGGAAAACGCCAAGGGATCTTCATCAAACTTTTTAATCCACCACTCTACTCTGCACAGAGAGACCGTGACAGATTGGGGCCACATTCCTTTAAATCTGATTGCTAAATATTACATCTTGCAGCAACATACAGCAGGGATATTTGAATATGAAGACAAAACATCCTTGATGTACTCCAGCTAAGGAAATGCCTAGAAAATACAGTGCAGATACAATAATACACATTTTCTTCAAATCAGTTAAGAAGCTGCAGCAAAAATCAGTGCAACCCCCAAAATAATCTTAACACAAATTGTGTTCCAGTAAAACTCATGTCTTGATCGAGTTTGTTTACAACGGGCAAATGAACTTATAGGTGTGTTTAGAAGTGAAAATAGGACAGCATCCCAACATACAAGAAGAGTACAAGAAAGTCTGTTTCGCTACTACATGAAGGTATCTCCCCAAATCTGATGGAACAACAATGCACTGCTTGCAAAGCTATGGTCATTAACTCGCTTGAACTGGCCAATTAATTTACTCCTTCAGTCTGTTATTATTTACTATTTCATTCTGACAGTTATTGTATTAACACAGAGTGATCAGAGGCTGCATGACAACTGAAGTGGGCAGCAAGGCTCAGTGCGTGAAAGGTCAAAACTGGCACAGAAAGAGACGAAAGGAGTGAGGTCACTGAAGTAAGTCATCCATAACTAACAGATATCTCTACCTCTCAGACTGACTATGGCTTTGATGATAAATCCTAGTGACTTCATGCTTAGATGAACTAAGGTTACCTTTTCTCTGAAAATTGTGTGACAAAATTTAACAACTCATTTTCATTCCAAAGTGATGCAAAGGTTTTGAAAACCTATCATAAACATGTGACCTGTCTTTATAAAAGGGTTTCTCTTTTACATATTAAGCCTTCATGATGTGATCTCTTTCTTCTCCCCTACCTCCACCAGTCCACCTCAAACGTCAACCCTGACCCACAATACACAAAGGTGCTAAAATTCTTAATAAAATGAGTGACACAAATGCTCAAGATTTAAGTATAAAGCTTTATTTTTAAAGTTTTCAGAAACCTTGTTGTTCCTCCATTAATAAAATAAAGCATGATAATGTTTGTGTGCATGTGTGTGGTTCTGGTTGAGAATCATGCAAAAGTCCACCATGTCCTTACCAATTTGGCAAGATTACTCTTGTCATCTATGAGGTCACAGAATATGTTTGGTTCAAGTTTCTTTCTCTGTAGCATGCTTATTTTCTGTTAAGTTACTACAGGTTCAAAATGAAAAAAATGCTAGGCACAAGAAATTTTGATATAAAGCTATGCAGAGAGAAAAAAGAGAGAAGATTTGCAAGGAAAGAGAGGGGTGGGAGCATAAGAACATAACTGGAAACATGGCAATTTTTTATCTTCCCTTCAAAATGTCATGCCCCTATTGTAGAAAACAGCTGTAAGCCTGCTGAGTTTGCAGGTATCAAGAATACAAGTGTTTTGAAGTTTTTGCTATTTTTCTAGACTGACATGGCACAGTAAACCCTTGACTGGAATAAAGGGATATACTGGAAGATGATAATAATATTACAGATGGAACAGATAGTGGCAGAAAACAACCTAGGCAAAGCCAGGTACCCTGGCTAGCGTGAAATAAAAATGATTACTAAAACAGCAAAACTAATATTAAAAAAGCAGAGTGAGTATTAAAGCATATAAAGCATCAGCAATGATGGCTCTAATGTACATATATGAACATATAAAAGGCTCAAATGTACTTCTGGCAATATCTATCTTGAGGCCAAGGCAAGATTACAAGGTAAGACAACTCACTTCTTGCCCCATTTCAGGTGAACAATGAGGAATGCAGCTCCCAGGATGATGCACAAAGAGCCAACAACCAGGTATGCGATACCTAAAAAAGGATTCTTGCCACCCATCCATGATGATGTGGTCAGGATGATGCTCTTAGTGCCATCAAAAGCTATAACAGGATAATCTTAAACAAACAAACAAACAAAGAAACAAAAATCAATAAAAGCAGTCAATGTATTCAGAAGCTGCAATACCATAACCAAGAGATTTCTTCCTGTTATATATTATTCAGTGGATATTACCAGGTTATAAAAACACAAAATCTTTTCTCCCGCGTTCTTTGACTATAATGTATTTCCAATGAAAATGCACAATATCTAATGACATATTTTCAGATTTTATTTAAAGTGGCAATGACAGAAGTGTTCTCACTGTATTTAATCAGGAATTCATATGTGCCAGCTGGTAGCCCATTGCTAAACTCTGACTGGGTATGATTGATGCGGCGGTAAAATTTTCTGAAGGTTGGCAAGGCAGCTGTGCGCATCCACACAATAAGATCCTCATTTCGATACTGGTCAGTCATGTTCCATACATTTACCTTCCAGTTTGGTGGACGTACATACTTGTCTAGCTTCCAATCTGAAATATTGCAGCTGAATATTAGTCTAACCCTGCTCTGTCAGCAATTCTATGCATGTTCTCTCGACTTTTGACTTAAAAGAGTTTTCAAAATAGACCACGTGAGAAGGAAAAACTGTTTTTAAAGAACATATGCATAGACTGTCAAACATATGAATGCTGCATACATAATAAAGACAACAGAAAAAAGAAACTTGTTCATGATGAAGGACATGCCAACAAAAATTTACAGTGAAAGTGGCATGACTCAATAACTCACCAGATGGATTTTTGAACTTGACAGTCTTATCTGAAACCCAAGCGATTCCAGTATCAAGAAGTCCAACAGGTACATCGCTTTTGCTGGTCTTGTAGGTTACCTGGAATGTGTCTACACATGCACACACACACACATCAAAACACAAATGTTAAATTTCAGAAACAATTTAAGATTCATGACAATCTTTTTTTTTTCAAACAACTTCAAATTTTTAATGGAGCCTTATTCCATGGTACGATTATCAGTTGCTTTAAATGATTTACCATTAAACAGACTGTTAGCAATAGCTCCACATGGTGCGTAACCAAGGGCAGATCCATTTAAACTTGTTGTTTTGTATGGGTTGCAGTCATCCACAAGTTGGCTGGGATCCATCACCTGACCATTGAGCTGGTTGTCATCACGAGATCGGACATAGCGACGGTGGTTCTGATAGAAGTTGGTTAATCCATAGTACATATACACGGTACCCTGCATAAAAAAGTGGAATTTAATGTATGTAGTGTACATGAATACAGTTTAAACTATGTTTTATGCATTAGCTCAGGTTCAAACACTTCTATCTCTCACTTCTGTTTACACCCAAAGCAAACCACTAAACAACAGAATGTGCACTGATGAAGACTATGTTAATAATATATTTGCATTTTTTCGTAGTATTGTTTAAGCTGAAGATTTTGTGTTGTTGGGATTGTTTAAGTCTAAGACACAATAAAACAGAACTTACACTAAATTCCTCAAGAGTGACGGTGACACGACATGTGCATGTTTCCCCAGCATTGCTGATATTTTTAAGGAACTCAGCACACGTCTCGTTTGTATTCTCTGATGCATCAATATTTATGCAGTGAGTATAGTCATATGCATTTTCTTTGATCTGTAGGCAAAAAAGAAAAAAAAGATAAGTTTAACTAGCCGTCCTTCAGCCACTCCTAGTATCATTCACAACTACAATGGGATGAACAGGTGTTATTTGTTTGTGGAGAATACATGATTCTGCACATTCACATCTCTCTTCTTCATTCTCTATAACTTTATTATCAATAATCATAAACTTCATACAAAAACATGTTTAAGTAGGTTACTATGTTTTACTAAAAAAAAACCACTTGTATATTTCTTTTTTTAACAGATTGGGAATGTTGTGTTTGAATGTTGTACGCAGCCTGCACCCTAAATGCAGAATACTGCTAACTTAAGCTGTACAAAATATATATAATATATGCATATCTTTTTTACATAATCACAATGTATGCAAATGAACTGAAACTATCACTTGTATCAGAGATTTAACTGAACATTTTTGAACTGAGTTCCATCTCTTAACCAGTAAAGATAACAATTAACAAAAGTTTATAAATTTTCCAAATTTCCCTCTTTCCAAAACAAAACAAACAAAAGTGTCTAGGTCATTCAGTTTACACCATAGTTCCAAGCAAAGCAAGCAGTTCTAAGTTCTATCTGATCTTTTTTTGATGACAAGTTTTATGAGATATTCACAAAAATTTCAGAATCCCCCCCAAAAAATCTGAAGCAGTAATAAATAAGAGCAAAGAAGATATTTCACAATCTGCAGACTAATTTCAACAGAAGTGGTGCAGAAATCTTTATCCCTTTCCACTATTGCTAAATTTCATCACATTACCAGCCCTCTCAACATTATGTACAAGCAGATGTGTGCTTGTGAGCATACCCTAAGTCAAAAGAGGATTTTACAAATTGTTTCCTTGCATAATATAACGGTAATCACAAGTATTTTCCTTTTATCCATCATTCACTATGTAATACTCACATTGTCTGATACATACAATAGAGTTGCTCCTAGTGGAATAAATGCAATGCCAATAGCAAAAAATGCTGGCAATACTGTATTTGCAGTAAGAATAGGCTGCCATGCTGGAAGTCTCTGTTGCTTAAATTTTGTGTCTGTAAAAAAAAGTTTCAGCAAAGTTAATGATAAACATTAATATAGTGCTGTTAAAATATAGTTTATACACAGTTTATACACAAGTGTTTGTCAGTGCTATATATATATTACAGTGGTTGCCCCAATCACCAGTCAACCCACAGCTCAATAAAATCAAGCTGACTGCTGAACCAGTGAACGTTGAACTTTGTGTTACCAGTCCAAATTGAAAATACGACATTTAAAAGCAATATATTAAGAAATTCAATTACTACAGATTTTGTTGGTAAAAATACACTATAAAAAGCAATAAACTCTTTAGTTTTCGAAAAAAAAAGTATTCATTATCTCATAATTTCATTGCGACATCCGACGATGATCGGTGATAGGTTTTCCGATACAATCTGCTGACTACACTGGCTTTTGGTGATACCACTAGCTGACACAGCAATCAAAATAAAAAAAATGAGAAAGTAAAATGAAAGAAACATCCGTTTCTCTTACCCTTAGGTCTCCTGCTTTTTGGTTTTTCATCTTGATCTACAACAGGTGGAGTGGAGATGGTAGCCATTGCCAAACACTTCCCTAGACGACTCTTGCTTGACTAAGGGGCACTACTCTTCAGCGGGGCACTACTCTTCGCCTTCACAACGTACTCCGGACCATTTATAGTGTTGCTGTGTTTGAAATTCCGTACTTTAATTTAAGCAGTTTATTTCAAAACTGTAAAAAAAATTAATATAACTTAAGTTTTTGAGAGCATTTATACAGAGATAATTCCATATGTTCTCAACAATTGTCTTCTCCTACATCACTAATACCAATCAAAACAATGGGACAAATACTGATAAAATTTTTAATGGACAGTTTGCACAACCACCATAAGCCTCCACAATTAAAGTTCTTTGAGATATATGAAAATAATAATGATATACCTTTCATTTTTCTACAGATGAACACACTTCTTATTGTTCACAGAATTTTTCTTGATTAACTGAACGACATTAAGGGGAAACAACCCTTATTTACTAAAGTCAATTACTTTACAGTTATGTCTCTTTGACTGAGGATGCTAAGAAGAGACATGATGTAGCATGTAGGAAATAGCTGGACATCTTGTATTAGGTAGAAAACAACAGCGCCACATCTTTGCTATACTCCAATATTATATTCATGGTCATTTCTATTCATAGATCTGTCTATTTGAAACTGTGGCTAGGTGTAATAATGTGTGTGTGTGTGAAAGCGTGCAAAAATGTCGGTGACTCAATTTGCTTCCAAGCTCAGCTCGTGAAGTCTTAATAACTATGTGTACAGAAGACAAAATTAGTACAGTTTCTGACTTCTAAACAAGCAAGTATAAAAACATGAACACGCTCGTACACACACAGAGAGGTGAAAGAGAATGAAGAAGCGGGAACAGAAAAAAATTACATTTTGTCTTGATAAAACAGACAGCATAATGTCCCATTAGTGATATACTTCAAGGCCCTCCTATGGATTTCCCCGCGTGTCGCAGAATGCATAATTTATGTCCCCATAATAGACTCCTGTGGCGTTATGTTGTTACCTGACGTAGATGTGTGGCTGCTGTCAGATGCGTGCGCATGCAACGGTCCTCCGTCGCCTTTGATCACTGCGAATCATGGTGATGTTTTCGTAAGCAGTCTACCTGTCACACGACAATAGGTTAGAACGACGTGGCGGGAGAGGGGTTGGAAGGAGAGGAGGAGTTTGTTGCCCAGATCTTTATTTTTCAGAGACCTTACAGACCTTACGTTTTCAATTTTTTTGCTGGCACCTGCCCTGATTATTTCCTGAACTGCTCATCTCAGCTAGACAACTCCGCTCCTCGTCTGATGATCGTCTTCTTACTTTTCCTGTCACCAAAACCACAACATTTGGCCACAGGATTTTTAGTTATTGTGCAACAATGGAACTCTCCCTTTCCATATCCGCACCTACCCACTATAGAATCCCCTAAACGTGCATTGAAAACGGACCTCTTCCATAAACATTACTCCTAACAACCTTTCCCATAATGCTAGTCCTTTTTCACACCCTCCCTTAGCAATATCATGTTACTCTCAGCTCTTGTTCATTGGTTCCTCTTTGTGTTTTCTGTATTTTATTTTATTCTTCGTTATGCTGTTGTTTATTCTGTTATAGTTCATATGTTATTTGTTTTCCTGTCTCTCGTATTCTGTCCATGTTTCGTTCTTGTTCTTTATAGCTATAAGAGCTTACTCCTTAGGAGTGTGAGTATGCACTTTACAAATTTTGAATTTATTATGATCATGTTTAGAGCATAGACTTCACAGACTTGTGTTTATAGCACAGAACCTACAGATCTCTCGTTCAGAAAAACACAAACCTCACACATAACTCTGTGCTCAGAACGCAGACTTTAGAGACTGTGTTCATAGCACGGGCATATATATACTCAGGCACGAGACAAAAGGTTTGCACCTTGCGAGTCGGGTATCGTTTCAACAACTAAAACAGCTGGGGAATAAAAGATGTCCCACACGGGTTTGGAACCGGCTGTATAGTGTATTCGCCTCCAACCTTGAACACCACTATAATAACCACTCGGCTATCAGATGAAAACTGATTTACTGAGGCATTTTTATTCAACACCCCCACCCCATATCGTTCTGTGGATAAACTGTACGTAAACTGTATTTTAACTTGCATAAGTGACAGTCAGAACAATAATATGAACGCAGGAACGAAGACCGTTGACGCACGTTGTAATTGGGAGCAGGTGCGCACACGAGCCTCGGGGTGTGAACGTACGTGAGTAAGTCTTCGGGAGATGCCTGGTGACAAGTAGTGGAAGGTGTTATAGCCTGCAGCAGCTTGATGTTTGCATGCCACCGTGAAAAATTACTTCTTTTTTTTTTAAACACTACCAATCCGTTGTGTTCAACAACGCAGGCTGCAGCGTTTATGGCTGTCTGTTGGCGCAGTGTGTGTGCGAGGAGCGATCTGGAGTTTAGTTCACTCCAATTTATGCAAAAATTATACAAATTTTTTAGTCAAACAATGTTGCTTAAAAATTTGCACCTAGAATGCCGTTAAACAGATCATCATCGCACACGTGCAAGCAAATGCGGAAGCTATGGCTGATCACGTGACCCGATTGAAAATTGTAGCTTCGGGCTTGTAAATACTTACGTTTTTATAATGAATTGTCTTTATATTGTGTGGGGTTTTTTAAACGTCTTTCTATAATCTTCCCCATTTTTTTTTTTTTTTGAGGAAAGTGGGAACCATGTATTTCCTCACTACATTTTCTGCGGGTTAGATTTTAGATCTGCGAGTGTAAGCAACGTCGACTGAACTCGATGTTTGTGGCATCCGTTGATCTGTTCATTGAATTTTCTAAACTGCTATGGTACATTCTGATGTTTCCTCAGTGCCTGGAACTGATAACCTTTGCACCCTGGTCTTCACCGTGCTGTGCAACCCAGAATTTATTCAAAACACAACTTCGAACCAAGTACTCAAATTTACTTCTCTTCGTCTTCACCGCAAGATCTCGAAAAATCTCGCATCTGTACGTTATGCTGTGTTGTTGCATGCGTCTGTTGTTTGTTAAATTCTTTGGTCTGTGCATTCCTTCTGTGTTTATATTTCTTCCTTTTTGTGCATCTAATTTACTTTTGTCCTGTGCAGAGAATTGTGGTTACTTCAAAGTGTGGAAATGTGTCGTAAAAAACTTTTTTTTTCATATTTGAGTGTCCGTACTGCGCGCGCACACCTACCCTCACATTTAAACGCACAAAGAGGAAAGATAATAAACTCAGATCGAGATATTTTAATGATGTGATCTTCATGTTTTGCGTCAATTGCTTCCCTTAATGGAGTCTCCCGTCGTGCACTATGTCACTGGTCTCATCAGTAGAAGGTGTTTCTTTTTCTGTACGTCACAGGGAGGCGGAGATGAGTGCTCCCCGTGGCCTTGGCATCCCATTCTGCAGACCAGTAGTTTTCTAGCAGAATATACAGCCGGATACATAGGAACTATAATTTTCACAGTCAATGGCCTTGATGGTCTGATCAAGCCCTTTTAGAGTAGTCCAATAACAAGGCTAAATTGCTCACCCAAGCGTGAAGCTGACCTTGACAGGTGTCATCGATTGACTATAGCAATTTGATGTCATGTCGTCTGCCTGTAGAGGTGTGCCTTTTATTGCTGATGTGTCCACAATGCAATGTCAGCCCCCGTTCCTCCTTCCCCCGTTCCTCCTTCTCCCGCCTCGCGTTACAAACCTGATGATCGACACAAGGTGCGATGATAAGGACAGCGCGTGCGCCCAGGGTGATAAAAGCTAGCTCTTCTGCCTGGTTAACCCTCCTTCCCTCGTGCTTAAATTTCTCCCTCACCCCATTCCCCCGCTCCCTCCCTCACAGAAACCACATCCGCAACATCCTTGTAGAGCAGAAACACGAGCCCGATCACCCACAGGGCCGTCCAGACAGCACGGTGCCAGGCTTCGATTTGATTATAGCCGACAGAAGCTGATTGCTTCAACCCATTGACTTGGATGATTTGTGAGGTACTGTCCACACCTTGTAGTGCACTTATGGATGCCACGTGGTATGCAAATCTGTTGGTCAGTTTTGGTTAATTTTTTTTTAATTTGCAACTGCCCTGCAGTCTCCACGCACCTGTTGCCGACAGCCCGCAATTAATATACAGCTGCTGCTTCAGGTAATAGAATTCGTAAGTGGAAATTATCCACATGATGATTGTACAGATCTCTCATCCTAGAATTACAAAAATACAACAGTCATGAATGTTTGATAAAATGCTCATTGTGCACAGTTTTGCATCGATTACAAGAATGCTGATTGTTATTCACGGGCCAGGCTACCTGCCTGCTCTTGTTTTGAAACTACAAGTCTTCCACGTACAGAATGCTTACAAGCGACTGTCTCCTCTGGGAATTGTATACTTTAAAAAAAATGGCAGTGTCGAGAATTTTTTTTTTTTAATTTAAAAAAAACTGTTGTTTCTGATGTTAATGATGGTGTTGCTTTTAAATTCCCGGTCTACCATCAATTTATTTTTCTTTCTTTTCAGAGCGCACATATCTGTATATGATACATTTAACTTTCTGGCAAATGGTAGACTTGCTTTATACACTGCAGATGCACTTTACAAGAACCACTTCACCAAAACTTTTAATGTATGTGTTACAGCAAAACACCAAGTGCTAAAAAAAATAATACTTTAAGCTTTATTGGTGCATTGCTTTTTTTGGAAAAAAACAACAAACAAAAACTTTTTGTCACGCTTGGCGTCAAAGCCTCGCCATTACGCACCAGGTAGGGGCGATGTCCCTAAACATGTTTACCTGGCGGGACGTTTCAACTGCGCAGGTGTCGCCGTCGCAAGAACGTAGACCGAGGTGCAGTCGTGACCTCACTGGTCAAGAGGGGCTTGTGCTGACCGACTGAAGAAGCTCGAGCTGATTGGCTGAGATCGCATCCCGGTTCTCTCACCTGAGTGCCTAGGTCGTTGTGCATGATGATCATAAATTTTTATTATTATTTTAAACGCATCACTTAAAAAAAAGAGGTTACTGGGGTCTGTTTTAAATTTTTTATTCGCTTTTTTCTGAATGATTTTAACATATGAAAACATTAACACAAAACTTTAATATATTCGAAAAATGACTTTAGAACACAAGTTGCAATTGCATTGAGCTATTTGTTTTGAAGAAATTAGATTTTTCTTAGTAGCTTTCTTACAGTACTGGTAATTGTTGTGTTGTCGTTGTCGTTGTTATGATAGTCAAGTCTCTGTGTTATTGCCATTAAGTGCACTAGTCGGTTATATGTGTGACTGACTCTCAGCCTCGTTTACAAGCTTGCTGTCAGAGTTATCGTCGGCGTTATCGGTCTGTCGGGTACACGAGTGTCCTCAGTTACCTGTCCAAACATATTTTGGTGAGAACTGCCGGGTAAATAAATTGATGTTAGTGACGTTGACAGAGACATTAGAGTAATCTCCCGGCGGGCATGAGGAGGTGATGGTTGAGGTGGTGGCTGGGGGAGTGCATGGGTGGTAGAGGTATGGGTGGAGCCACATTAAAAAAAAAAACCCAAGAAAATACTCCTCACGAATGAAATACCTGAACACTGCTCGCATCAGATGTCAGTCCATCCTTATGGATTATATTTCTGCTTTTAAGTTCAAATTATTATCGTTTCTTCGCAAAGTAAGGAGTTAGTAAGGTGTTAGCCGTGACCGATAAACAGACTCAACCTTGTCCTTGTTGAGAGTCTTCGAACACAGACATACCTACAATTATACCCCCATTCTCTGCCACTAACACGCCCTCTCCCCCTGTCCCTGCTACTGTCACTCATGCGTAGCGCTGTTGACGGGCGACGCCTAGCAACGAACCGTGACCACAAGGGCGACGTGTCAGCCGCTAGGTGAAGTGCTTCACACCCAATGCGCACAGCTTTCATCCCGAAGTGTTTTCGAGCCCCCTTCCTCATATTGAGTAAATATTAGTATTCCATTCTCTGGCTGTCCTTCACTCACTTTCCCTTTCTCTCATCCGTCTCTGTGTTGTTTGTGTGTTTGATTATTTGCTTGCTCTGGGGTGTGAGGCGTTTTGTGATGAGAATATGTGCTGACAGCTTTGTAATCTACACAGGTAACTCTACCTGTTGTCTAGTCGGTCGGGTGGCGCAACGGTTAGAGGCTTGTCACCCGTATAGTGAGGGTTGGGTGTTCGGGGTTCGGCTCTCGTCTCAGGCACACTCTTCTTTCTCTACATGTGGCTTGTCATGATATAGCCTTCGTTGCTGGCTCCGCGTTAAACACCTTTTCCCCATTTATCTTGAACAGCAGAAATCACATCGACATTTTTTTACCTGTAAGGGCCTAGGAATGAACAGGTCTTATAAGTTACCATAGAAACGCTCAGGTAGCTGACGAAAGAAAAAAAGCGGGTCAGGTGTAAGAGGCATTATTCAAACACGCACACACAGAACACACACATATTTCTGATTTATGACACATTGCTTGCTCCCTGATTCCCCTGTATGACTTCTATGTTTGTTTGTTTGTTTTTTTTTAATTACTTGTTTGCATGGCTATTTCTCCTTCCGTCTTTCCTAGTCTGTCCATGTCTGCTATTTGTCTCAAACGCTGAGATTATGCGGTATATAAATCACGTTTATTATCATTATTATTTAGTCTAGAGACAGGAAACGAACGGACAAACAGACAGGCAGACAGACATGAGGTTTGGTTGTTGTTTTTTTTCACTTTGCAACCTCAGACACTGTCAATGGCAACACCCGCCCTCTCGCTGTTGACATGGCGTCGATGTTTTTACATTTATTGCCCATTAACCTCGTGGCGAGAGGTGCACGCCAGGCGAAGACTTTGCCCAAGTCATGGGCCTCGAAGAAAACAGATTCAAGATTCTCACCACTCACTTGCTTCAAGTCTCTCATGCATCGCATTTTCCGCTTCACGGCGCCTGAGGACCCGGTGCATGTGTACATGGGGGTGGAAGAAGGAGGGTCGGGTGTTAGGAGTATGTGCGATTGAAGAGACAGTGGACTGAAACATCCCCTGTTTGTGTGCAGCAAACCAAAATAATGTGTTGATAGACCAAAAAGGTATTTTGGACGAAATGCTACTATGACTGACTGCATTTATTTTTTCCTCCTCTCTCTCTTTTTTGCTCTATGAGAATGATAAACGAGGTGTGAATATTATTACAGTGGTAATAAATATAAAAAAATTACATTCTTCTGAGGGAATGATTAGTGTATGAAGAAGTCAGTAAACAGCACCTTAATGTTTGTTTATGTCAGTTTACTGTAATGGAAGAAGTGGGTATTTACTAGAAGACATGCTGCTTTCATCTTTTCTTCACACACAGCAATATCTTTTAGAAAACAAACTGCTGATTATTTTATCATTGATGGCATAATGCTGGAAATTGATAAACGAAATTATACTCAGTCCTCCCAAAAGGTCGATAAAAGAAACAAAAAATAAAACAAAACCAAAAATAAACAATTTGCCTTATCTTCTGTTCCCTGGCTATCACTCACAAATGTGAGAGGAGGGGTAGGTGTGTGTGTGGGTGTGTGTATGGGATGAAAGCGTGGAGTGATCAGCTTCCTGTAACGAGATAGCTGTTACAATAGAATAATACAAATAATAACAGGAAAGTATTGAGCTACGTGTGTTTGCGTGTGGGTGCGAGTACATGTTGTCCTGTATTTAACTGCTGAGCCATTTGCCCACATGTATATATACACACATATTCGTGATGTTATTATCGACATATAAACACATGCTGCACATCTATATGGATTAGCTCTTCGTATGACAACTTAATTGTGTGTACATTCATAGACCACACTCACGGAAACTGTTGTATTGGAGTGACTGTAATAAATGCATTCATACTGTTTTGAGTATTCTTAGTTGCAACGGTGCCTGTGGGCGAGGAATCATCCATGCCTGCCTGCTCCCACTTGTGTTTTGGTAACTATGGTAACTGCACTGTGTGGGTCCTGTCCAGTCAACGTGGACAGTGTCTGTGTATGTGCTAGAAAGGGAGAGTGGAAGAGAAAGCATGCTAGAAAGAGGGTTAGTGTGTATGCATGTGCATATGTAGGTGGAGGAGATTTGCGGGGGATGCATAACCAACAGTGTATTGTCGAATACATGGCGACCATCATCACGTCAACTTCCCCGTGTACTATCACTTGGTCAATAAACGAATTATTATCATATTTTATTTTCTTCAGTAGAAATGTACAAGTCTACATTCATCAATACTTGTAGCCTATGTTGACAGTTTATAGGTAATTGAAAACCCGTGTCAAAAATTATCAGACATTTCAGGGATGCAGCGGTTAGCGCCTGTCACCAATTCAGTGAAAATTGGCTGCCCTGGGTTCAGATCTCGACCATGACACACATTTTTTTTCTCTGCATGTATCTATTTACAGGGCTTGCAGCTTTGTCATGAAATAACATCAGTTGCTGGCTCTGCGTAAAAAGATATTCTTCCCTTTCATTATCCTGTCAAAAATTATCGGCGAAACTGTCGCTTATCGTATTTCTATCCGAATATATCTCAGTGGGGGAGGACAGTTTTCGCTGTAGAATCCGCCATCTGCCAGTTTTTTCGACGGTAAGATGTCTTCCCCCGTTTTCTTTGACTGATGCAAAGCTCTTTCTCTAGCTCTCGTGAATCTCTCACAAACTTGCAGTACACTTTAGGCAAGAAATGGGCTCCAACCTCTCCTCCTTGGAAGTATTTCTACACCACAAACAAGCATGCAGATCAACAAAGCCATTAAATTCACTCGCGCCTCTTAAAGCGGGTATACGTGTGTTTGAGAATTGTATTTACGGTTGTAAATATTACTGAACCCAGCTCTGTCACTTCAACACTTCACTCCAACCTGACATTGTTGTTGTTATTACTTCGCCTGCGGTCATATCAAGCACCACTTCTCCGGCACGAGACACTTGATCCCGAGGCAAATGCTTTGAAACGGTGAAAAGCAACCACTTAGCAAGGTGAGAAAGCATTTAGGAAAAATAAACTGTGAACTTGCATTCCACCCTCCAGGCACCCGTGCAGCCTGTAAACATAACAACAAACACCCTGAGTAATCGCGTTAGGGAAGGCAAGGGCAAGTACCCAAAGTACGACCCCCGTGATTATCTGAGGCTGCAGATACCGATATCATGTTCATCGAGAAGTAGCAAATGTATAAGCATTAATACCCGTAACGGTCTTTGACCGTGTCGGCTCACAAAATGGGAAAAAAAAGATCGTCGACATTTTGTGCACCTTACAGTTCAGACCTACAAGTCCCCACATCATCCTTTCATGGATTTACAAAGGACGAACGATGAAATAGTGGATAGATTGGTTTTATGATTTTACTTGTACAAGCCTGTCTTTGTCTTTAGAAAGTGTATAGACACTTTGTAAATATTTTGAACTCCTCCATCAGGAGGTGTGTGTGTGTTCTAGTCATGATTATGATTGTTGTTATTATTATTTTAATGTACTTTCACTTCACAACTACAAACAAGAAATTTGTGCATTAGGAAAAAAGGTATAACATATACTTTTCAGGCTCAAACAGTTGTTTTTCTATGCTTTTCACAGAATAAAGTTTTCATGCACCTAATTACTAAAAGGCGGATGGTGGTGACTCAGAGGACAGCAGTGCCAGGCATGCTGGGAGTGTACACCTTGCAAAAGGTGCTAACGGCCCGCCAATGATGTTGTAAATATCAAAATAGCCTTTGAAGGGGAAAAAAAAATTCCCCACCTATGTTCTACACCCCAAAATCCCCCATTTCTTGTCCCTGGAGATGGGTGTGCTATCTCTTCAAAGCAAATTCTTATAAAATGTGATGCAACAACATGTTAATAAACATTCACATTACAGAATATTGACATGGTTGCTGATAGTGATCTTGATCACCATGTCCGAAGATTACGTTATCCAGTAAATATTCTGCAGTCAAAAAGCATAGAAGAGAGTTTATTACATAGAATAGGTTAATGGAGGAGGGTCAGGAAGGTGTAGACGATTTGAAGTCCGTCGGAATTCTCTACAGGTCCTTGTCGTCACATGCGAGTCTCAATCATGGTTGTATGCCGGTCTGTTTGGTGGAGTGGGTACAACTGTGTTTTTATTGATTGCTGTTGTGCTTCTAATTAACAATGCCCTCTGGGATAAATAAAGTCATATTTTATAGTCCTTCGATTGGCTTGAGCAAGCTGGGTGTAAATACGAACTATATCTATATCCATGTTATGTTGCGTAGGTCCGTGTATGTGTTATTATTATTTTGTCTGTGTGTTTGGACTTTTTCGTCAAGGTTTCTGAGCTAATTTGGTAGGAGGAAGTGCATATAAATTAGCAATAATTATTTATTCTGATGAACACTGGAGCAAAAGAAGCACAACACATGGTGACATCTATATATCATTGCGTAGTTACAGGGGAATGTGGTCAGTGAATAATATTTTTGAAGGAAAACAGGATCACTGAAAAGGTTAAAAAAAAGAAAAGAAAGAGAAGCAGTAAAGAAAAATTTATTGAGAACTCGTAAGTAAAATACTCAGCTAACAAAAAGAAAATGTGCTTAGAAAACATGATTCAGTTTGTTCCTTGGGGTAGTTAACCGTATTTCTGTGTGGACGTCAAACTGTTAAAAGAATAATAAACTCGGCATTAGCCGGACGTGAAAACGGATGATTTTGTATGGTCTCTCTCTGTCTGTTATTACCCCCAACCCCCTTCAACTCACCACTGACATCAAACACCCAAATGTGCGCACGCATACACACAGACGTACGCATAGCCTTCACAGGTAGACTCCTCCCTCCCCTCCCAACACACACACATACACACAGACGTACGCATACCTCCACAGGTAGACTCCTCCCTCCCCTCCCAACTCACACCACCTTTTGCACCTCACACAGGAGAGCGTGACAGCCACAGCAACCACCGCCAGCGAGCAGCCATGCCCATGGTTGACAGAAGTCATTGGTCTCTTGTCAACCTGTCTCCAACCACCAAGTAGCATCGTTTGTCTCCTCTCTCCAACGATTGCGTTTACACCCTTTGTTAATGCTTCTCGGAAAAAGCTGTTCCTGTTCTATTTTGTGAATCACCCTGACGCATTTAAATTTCATCAGCTGATGAACATTAATCTAAAAGTATATTTATTATTTTAAGAAAACATTCACATTGCGTTATCACTGTTAAAGAAATTTCTATATATATATTACTATCATGTATTCGTTCTATATCTTTTACCATATTGTCACCATTTGTTGTGCTTCTCTCGTCCTTCGCTTGCAGACACAATGAACCACTCTAACCTACGCACTGACTGAAGTTCGTGGACAGGACAACAACCCTGTAGGCGACGACAGCTTTCGCAATGTCACCTGGGCTTGTCCTCTTTTTTCGTCACTATTCTTTCACTCTCGTCTGAGGATTTAACCGATAAAATCATTGCCGTTTATAAAGTTAAGGACAGTCACACAATGAAACCTTTCTGTGACTAATTAATACTATGGACTATTTTAATTATAGTGTTTGTTTATTTTACTATGTAAAGTCAGTCTTTAGAGTGAGTGTTGTATATATGTCGTCTTTGATGTCAGTTTTTATTTATAATTACATACTTTACTCACCTTGGGGGACAACCACAGCTGCGGTTATTATTCTGGGTAATCAAAGGTGCGTGTGTAGCACACAATAATTTGCGATGGGTCATTAACCGCAGCTGCAAAAACATTCAAAGTTCCTTTGAAGTATTTGAGTTGTGATGATTGGTAGCTAATTGTAATGCTGACTGTGAGCAACAACAATATTTATACTGTAGCTGCGGTTATGTATTGTTCAGTACACGGCGTACACCGACTGTAGTTACTAACTTCTCCTTTAGTTCAAAAATAATAGTTTGTTGTTACCTCAAATACAAACACTGCTGTACACTTATTTACATTAAATAATGCATCTCATTGATGATGATTGGGGTTGGGGTTACCTCGCCGCTGTGTGTGAGGGAAGAAACCAGGAAGAAATGAAGGGCAGGGAACCCAAAATATCCGGAGAAAACCCCGACAGGTCAGTGGGACAACAGGCATCCCGAGTGTGTGCCCCGGGGGCGTCATGGCGACGAGCTTGTGGTCTACCTCTGCGCTAGCGGGCACCCCTGGCCACCGGCGGATGCTTACTGCGCCATAGAGGGTGACCTGTTGACCCCCAGTGACGTCAGCCGACGCGACAAGAAAGAGAACACAAGATGGGAGCAATGAGCTGTTGTGATGAGGTGAGATGTCACCACAACGCCCCAAACTGCTACGTCAAGTCCGTTGTCGTTACCGCGGTAACCAATCGAAATGAGGAGCAGTTGCTGTAATAATGTGTGGATGATGACAATGGCGACAATGACAACGACGACGATGATTGGACTGATGATTAGGTTGAGGATATGAGTCTATATTGTGTATGTCTGTCGGGGAGACAGGTGTGAGTAAAAGTTAGTATATATGATATATAAGGAGGTTGTGTTAAGCTCTGTTAGTCTGATTTGGGTAAGGGAATAGAGCTATGTGTTCGACGACAACGACGACGATGATGACGATGATGATTGTATATGTGTGTGTGTCCGCTCGCACACACCCACGCACAAGCATTCTTCAGGCGAGACCATCTTAACTGAGAAATTTCACAAATGGAGGAAGCCGAGTTCTATTGAGGTATGTAATAAAAAATGCACTATCGGTCACCACCATCTTTCTCTCCTTTTATCTCTCGTCATGCAGTGCAATCGCCTCCAACTGTGCGTTTCCTTCACTCCGCCAATCAACGCACGTCAAGGAAGTGGTGACGTTCAGCGTGACGTGCGAACTCACGTGACTGATTCGCATGGTTGTCTCCATCCCAACAAATCCGTCCACCGACATGTCTTTTAAAGTCTTGTTTACCTTCTCACCCGGTGTCCGCAGGCCTTTCTGCGATGTCGTAAGACACGTAAGACATTGGGGTGGCGGTGGGAGTTGGGGGTCGGAAGAAGGTGCGTACAAAACCATGTACAAGCTCTTGTCTTTTTTTTTTTTTGTATGGAGGGTGAGGTGCTGACGTCAATATTTAGCATAACATGTGTCAGGTGTCACAGGACACAACCGTCGCGGCGTCAACCGAGCGTGAAGAGCGGGAGGCTAATGCCAAAGACCACCCACACGTTCCGGTTCAGGGATGTAAGCTGGGCCCATCGCATTTAATATATTTCATCTGCTTTGATCGCAGGTACATCACACAGACCGCCAATACGATTGCCTCGAAAAACAAGTAAACAGTAAACCCCTCGCCGCGAGTATGCCATGCGAGGAGCGCGAAAGCCTTGTCGCACGCACATCAATCACACACGTGCGTCACACGTGAGCACACGGGAGCGCGTGCACGTGTTTATGCACACATAAATTTATGATGGATTCTTCCGAGTCGCGTACTATTGAAGAGAGATGAAGGAGAGAGAGAAAAGCAGATGTAATAAAACGTTCTAATCTCAGGTGTTCCCGCGATTTACTTTTGTTAGTTTATTTTGCCTCTGAAATAAGCATCAATCAAAAGCCTTGTCATCTAAGAATGATGCAGGCTCCAGTTCATCATCAGCAACATCATCGATGCAAAGCTATAATGCGTTCAAATACAAACCCTGTACGACAAGGATGCCCGATAGTGTAGTAGCTTGTAAATGAGAGGCAACTGGTTCAGATCTTGCCTCGGGACATGTACGTAACATCTGTTCGCAATGCCGACCGTCGAATTTTTTTTCTCTGGAGCGCGGGTGAGATACACATCTCATCTACACGTGGCACCCTGTTACAGGCCTACCCTGAATATCTAAATATTTTATTCCTTGCTTTGCTTCGCTGCTGCTCATTAGGTATAGTCACACGCATGATTTATTTGGCATGGCGATGACATTGCGGAAAATTTAATGCTTTAATGCTTTTGTGTGCTTTAACAGAGGTAAAGGGTACGGACCGCTGAACAGAGGATCTGGGTAGATTATAAAGGGGTGATGTGAGGGGTGGAACTGTGTGGTGTTCATGAACTGCTTTAATGAACCAGGTGATATGTTTTTGTTGTTGTTGTTGTTGTTGTTGTTGTTGCTACTGCTGCTGTTGTTGTTTTGCATCGGTTAAAATTAACCCCCAAATCCGGTTCGGTCCGTCACGTTCGAATGAAGAAAATTATAAACTGAAAACTGAGAGTAACAAACTCAACAATGCAAAACCTCAGATAAAACTAAACCAGCAGGCCTGAACGTTTTCAAGCCTTATCGACACTATCATCGAGGATGTTATCAGCAGCAACTAAATTACACCTGCAGGTTGGCATGCCGCCGAGTCTCATCGTCGAGACAAGAAAACAGGTTTGTAAAACCAATAACAACAACATATAAGTTGTTATCTCACATGCAGATTAGACTTCCCGCCAACCTACACCACTTCATCGTGTTCCCCCGCAGGGAAGATGAACGTTTGTGAAGATATTTGGATGAACTTGACTGTGATGACCTCTTTCTTTGTTTTCGCTGCAGGCAACTGTTGTCCGCATTTCATTGGTTCACCCGAGCGAGTCGGCTTGAAATGTCCTGGGAGGTTGACGACGGTTTGGTGTAGAAATGCGCTGCGAGTTAAAGTTTTAAGTTCTAAAGACTTGTAGAGCACTGTTCCCATAAAAATAATTCCAGGCTCTGGGGGAGATTGTGAAAGTCGTTTGAAAGATTCGAGTCTTGATTAACCCCTTAGAGGCAGCCGGCAGAACAACAATGATGATGTCTTCTTCCCTGGAGACGATTGACGGTTTCGTACCTCGCTGTCTAAAATTAGTTTGAAAAATTGATGTATGATGGGAATATCAGCAAGGAAATGTAAAAATAACAACCTGGACGATAAGACTGGAATCCCCTTTCCTCCCTCACCTCTGTCCACAATGAACTAGACAGATGCAGGTGGAACAGGTCATTCCATAGACTAATGGTGGTCCATTGGCTCTGGGGCAAAGTATGGAGAGTGATGCTCTCTTTCCTCTTTCTTTTAAGGCAGTTTTTTTTTTTTTTGGGGTGGGGTGGAGATAAGCGTGCACGTTTTTGTTTTTAAATTACAGACATACACGAGACTCCAACGGGTAAGCAGGAAGTCCCTCGAATTCGAACGATATAATCACAAAGTTATTTAGCATCCCCTATCTCTCCCTCTTTATCACGAATTGTGATTTTTCTAATAGCAATATCCTCCACCCACCTCCCTGACTCAAGCGATTGGCTACAGGAACAGCAACACCCAGCTGACCTTTGAGCCAGACCAGCGGGAATTTTGAAAATGCGGACAATCTATGTTCTGTAGAGGATGTGAAGCATGGAAACCCAGAAATGGTTCCACGTCCTTGGTGGTAAATTACACGAGCATCCCCAACAAAGCATGGTGCTCGTTAACTTCCATCAGAATTGTGGGAGAGGGATGGGGAGGGGAAAATTCAGTTTGATGCGTGGCCTAGTATTCATCACATCGTATTCAAGGGCGCGTTTACGGTCCGCTGGCAGGGTGATGCACTGAGGGAGCAATAAAACGATGCAACGCGCCTCTTAAAGAGCGAATCAGAGCATGTCTGCTGGGTTACTTTCAAATTCTGAGGTTTCCGGGCATCCAGCTCTTTGATACTCAGATTTCCGTTCACGAAGGCTGTCAGGTGGCGCAACGGCTAGCGTCTGTGATGGTTGACTGACAGACGCCAGTGCATAAAGTTCGTGATGTTTAGAAGTATGACCCCGTTATATATATATTCATTAAAAACTGTTTCGATTCTCTTATTTGTTTGCTGGATTTTTTTTCACGAATAATGAAATATATTTAACTATTACATATTTGTGAAATGGTAGGTAAACGAAACGATGCCGGAGAAAAAAGTAGTGGGGAAGAGATCGGAAACTTTCCTGTCGTCAAGGGAGACAATGCAGCTGGCAATGCCACGTAGTCTCCCCTTTTCCTCCTATATTCGGGTATATTGCCAGGTTTGAGCAGGTTCTCACCTTTGCTGTAGCCAATGTGCTTAAAGAAATAAGAAGCTCTCTTATATTTTCTCCTTTATGATGTAATGATTTCATATATGGGGTGGATATTTAGGACAATGGAGTATGAGCAGTGTATGAGAGAGAGAGAAGTTATATTCACAAATGCTGCATTTTGAAGTGCATATATACATATATATGTGTGTGTATAGAATTTCAGAATAACTAGTCTTGACATTGCTTATTAATGGATTGTATCTACAGCAGTTTCAAGATGTGTAGTCATTAAGTTAATTGCATATTTATTTTCCACACTACAGTTTATGAAAATGTTAATGGTGATGGCTGTTGTTGTTTCTCTTGAAATGGGCTCAGAACAACTCAATAAAAATTGAAATCTTGGAATCTCTCATTCTTACACACCCACACAGAGCGTGGAAAAAAACAAAGCAGCCTGAGAACACGAAAGACGACCAGCCTCACGAGCAGGTGTCAAATCAAGAAAGAGGTGTGTCGGACTTGAGATCCGAATGCACCACACCCGATTCTCACTGTGGTGGCAGGCGTTTTACCTAATATATAAGCCACCCACCTCATTGCCACCCTTAAAAGGTTGACGTCATCACCTGTGAGTAATGTCCCTTCTAATGTCAGTTTCGTGAGAATTGAAAAAATGAAAAAAAAACAAACTTTCACACAAACTATGCCGGGTAGCTCAGGACTTGGAGACAGTGAACGCAGAAGAAGGTGAGTTTGAGGCTGAGACCGTGGAATCAGCAGAAAATACTAACTAGTGGTGCTCATGAGCCATGCAAGCGTGTATGTGTCCTTTCCCCTCCTTCCTTCAGTCCATCTCGCTGTGTCTCAGCCCCAAGCTTCCTGTCCCAACACGTTAACTGTTTATGACTACTGGAGTTCCTCTCTCTCCTTTCATGCCCGCGCAGTACTACTGCTATTGGAGTTGCTTCACTCTTTTGTTCCTCAGATAAAGCTCGGGTCTTTGTCACATCACGATCTCTTTTTGTCGATTTAATTCACGGGAAAAAGAGAACCGGTCAGGCCACAATAACGATTGTTTGCGAACTTTATGTGTGTGATGTGAGATTATTTATAGCGCGTAGAGAATTTCAGTCGGAGGGTGTCGGGTGGAGGTCGCTGGGTGGACACCGCTTGTTGAACCTTTCGTCTACCATGGCGGCAAAACTTTTATTTCGGTTTTAAGACTCTTCGCGTTGTTCCACGATAACCGTCAATTATTGTGAGATTATCGTTCAGTCATTGATGTGTTTTACTGGCTTTGTGTCTGCTAGAGTTAGCGAGTTGCCGAGCTTGATACCCCAGCTTTTGAACATTCTGTACTCTTTTTTGGATAGAGATTTAAAAGGCAAGCAAAAAGACTAATAAACAGACTGAGAGAATCAGACATATACAACGAAAGAGCGAACGAACGAAGGAAATAGCGCGGGAGAGAACGACAGACAATGTCCATATGGTGTGCACACCTGTTTATTGCTCTTCCCATATATAACAATGTCGATGACAGCTATCAAGTTATTCGGAGGATGGGCATGCAGAATTCAACTGGGCAACAAGGTGATACAATACTACGGCCTTGGAATATGGTAACGGAGACGAGGCTTAATGGACGTGGTGTGTTTACTTCATATAAAAATTATACAATAAATTATAGCCAGCATATGTTTCAACAACATATTTTTCTGTCTCTCACAGAGAATGTGTAGGTCTGCGTGGCTACTCACACCCACACTTGCCTACCCGTTAACCACCTCTCCAATGACTGGCAGTATGTGAGGTTGTTGTTGTGGTCTTGCCGGCTGCCGACACAAACACAAGGGATATACATTTCAGAGGAATGTCGACTCTCAAAACATTCTCGACTTTGCGAAGCAATCCCCATCCCTTGGCACATAACAGAAGTGACATTTTAATAAATATCTGTTACAGAGGTAGTGTTGAACAGTGCGCCAATCGGACCTGACCAAAGAGGCGCCTTATCAAAAGTCTCTGTCTCTGATGTCCTCACATCTTTGTCTAATTATTGGCAATGTCCAAAATTTACATTCTCCACTTGGGAATCAGAGAAGGAAAGGTAAGCTCCTATTGTCATTTGGGGGTGAGGTGGAAGAGACCCCCACGCCCTTAGACTAATCCTGCGGCCAGATTTTTCGTGAGGACGGTAGCAATATTTACTTCTTTGCTGCCTTACCACCCTTAATCTTCGAGGACACGGGTGGGGAACATCTAACCCGTTTAAGACCCGCAAAATCATTTTGTCTGGTCCTGCCAAGGCAACGGCAGGCAAGACTCGCAATTAAACAAATGTAGAAGGTTTTATTTCCAGCAACATATATTAATATTAAGTAAATCATACTCATAACTTAAATTTCGACATTATAAAATAAGTCAATGGGTACACTCCATCATATTAGGGATGAGTTATTTAAATGTTTAAATAAAAATAGAAAGCTGATTTTCAGTGATAATTGTCATGATGCTATAAATATACAAATGGCCTTTGACAGAAAAAAGCTTTGCCCACCTGTGCTCTCGGGAGTCAGGTCCCATTCTTCCACATGGGTTGAGGGCTGAGTTGGGGATGGTACCCTGCCCGACACAGATGTCGAACACGGGTATTAAACATGCTTATATCCGGGTTCAAAAGTCATTTGCTTGAACAACTAGACTATCCACTTTGAAGGTAGCTAGGTGTTATCCACAGTGCATCCAACCAATTTCTCAACCTGATTCGCCTCAAACCATGCACCTTGCGCGTTACCTGTTACTTGGTTAGCCTGATAGATACTTGCCAGTGTTGGTTATGCGACAGTTACCAGTCTTCTGCCCTCCCGACCCCTTCCCCACTCCGCCCGAATCGCACTCTGGCAGCAAAATTAACGGCTTTAGGTAAATGCACCCAGCAGACATCCTTTTCTTATGTCAGTCAGCGGCAATCTCGCAACATAATTGCCGACAAGTCTTTGATCCGTTGTCGAATGACGGCTGCAACACCTGCACACCTCTTCAAATAGCTGACCTTAGAGTTCATCCCGGCCTGGGACAAGCACTTCTGCTGCTGTGTTTCTTGGTTTTGGTTTTGTTGTTTTCTTTCTTTCTTCTTCTTGGTTAAATTTAAGTCCTCGTCCCTGTCTGCAGTAAAACATCCGTTAATGACCAAGTTTTGGCCACCTGCATTGCTATAGGACATCAAGAAGAGGAATTGTTAAAGGGTCAGACTGTAAGTACTCAAAAATAAACTTATTGTGTCTTTTCTAACCGATTGCAGATGGCAAAGGCCTCAGAAACCCATTTGTCCAGATCCTCTTACTCCATGAAAGTGCTGAAGAGTAAAACTGTCACACCGCTATCTTTGGTGCTTCTTTCTTGGTTTTCTTTGGCTGCCAAACTGTTTCTCACCTGACATTCTTTACCTGCTGTTGTGACTGGCACTGGTGACTGGGGTGGGGTCACACTACCCTACTACCTGAACGACTATCGTCAAGCAGTAAAAACTCCTTTCAAATGTTAGTTTAACTACCTACTAGGCGTTAGCCATCCAGCTAGCAGCTAACTGTGGTCTGTGTATCCTTGGTCCCTCATCTGTATTTTGTCTACAGCAGAATAAATTAAACTGTTTTTCTTACAACTTCTCGTTATATTTGTTTTTTGTCATCATGATTATCGTTTTTCCTTCTTCGATAAAATTTGTTTTGTTAGTCAGGCGGGTTATTGTTGGAAAGCATCTGCTTGCTAAAATCTTGATGATACTGCATTTTTATTTTGATTAACTTTCTAGTAAGCTGATTTAATTTTCTCTGCATTCAGAAATAAATAAAGGTGCGTTGTACTGTAGTATGTTGTACTCTATTGTACTGAATTGTATGAACCTTCATACCTTCATTGCTTTGCCTTCTACTCTTGTACCTCATCTTAATGTTGTTCAGTGTGTCTATACATGCCTCACTGTCTACTGGCTGTTATCTTTCATTTATCATTATTGGTCTGCGCAGAGAGTTCGATCTGTCTTGGTCGTGATGCTACTGGTTATAAGAACCCATTATTGTTATTGTTATTATAATTATTATTATTTCCATACAGGATGCAAACCTGCAGTAGACAAAATCGAAACGTTCATTATTATTGAAGTTTTAAGAATCAGTTTTGTGAATAAAAGGGGGATAATTTTTTTGGAAGGATATGATAACCACGAGGTCACTGAGCAGCAGCTGAAAAAAAATAATTTTCACACCTGGTGGAGTTTCGTTTGTTGTCAATAACAATAACGCGGTCAATGTTTATGGGCCATAACATTGATTTCTCCAGGTTCTATTTGAACTTTAGCCCTTGCCCTATTCTGAACTTCGAGACTAACGGTGTACATTGCAGTACACTTGAAATACAGTACTGATGTCAGTATTTTTTTTTATTATTTTTTTTTTTTGAAGCCTGTTTTTGTTGAAGACCGCGTTAGTCCCTTTGATGGCGGGAGGATGGTGAGATTTTAATCCTGTGAAATACGACTGTTACCTTGGTCGACATTTAACGAGCGCCGTGACGGACCAATCAACGCACAGCAGTACGTCAAGCTCCACTGAAGTGTGTCGGACAGTTCTGCTCCCGGCGTCGTTGGGCAAGGACACGAGGTGTGCGCAGTGTGCGATGGGAAGAAGGGGGCGCATCCCTGCAACAGAGGGTTTTTTGGGTTTTATGTATGTACTTGTTCAGTAGGTTAAGTTCAATGGAGAGAGAGAGAGGAGGACGTAGGGGGAAGAAGGGAGTGATTTCCACCTGCTGCCAAAAATAACCTTCTATCAAACCTGTGTAGTGTCGGTGCTGTTGGGTGACTTTTATGTGGTGGTAATGCACTTGGTGTACTGTGAAGTTTATAACGATTTGCTGTTGTGGTTGTTATTGTTGTTCCTTCTCTTGCCATCGTTTCCTCGATCTGTCTGTAAGTCTCTCTGCTTATCAGGTGTTTGCCTACCCGACTGTCTGATTGTGTCTGACTACGTGCTGCTTGACTAACTCTCTGACTACCTCTTTGCCTGCTTGAATGTTTGCCTGAATGTTTAACTGCCTGACTTCTTGAAGGTTTAACTGACTGCCTGACTGCTTGACTCATGATTGACTGCCTGCCTTGACTACCTGACGGTTTGAGTGCAGTCTGCTTACCTGACTGCCTGATTGACTGATTTACTGCTTGCACTTCCGTTCGTCCACCTCCCTTCTCGCTGATTGGTAGCCTCCCACTTCCGGGTTATTCAGCTGCGCAGCTGGAGACGCTTCCACAAAGACTGTGAAGCTCATCGTTAGTGTATCAACATCCCGTCGTGACCGTTGTTCACCAACCTCCATGACCGTCCAACCTTTACGCATTCAAAACATTCAGCGTGTGACTAAAGTGTTGTCTCAGCCGTCCACGCCATCTACAGCAACGGTCCCTTTGTTGCCAAGCGGAAGGCGTGACCTGTTCATTGCCCAGTGACGAACAAAACACAGAAACTATTTCAATAGATGGAAATCCGATGACGACGACGACGATGATGAAGAAGGAAAGAAAACAATTTGCTAACGATGGTAAACACAAAAATAGATTATCACCACTTCGACACGACGGGAATGTATTAAAATCGTCTGCTTGATTCCATTATCCATTAATGAAGTGGCAGTTTGTGGACGGATTCATGTCCATTGGTATGTGGGATAGCTAGTCTGACAGCTTTCAGTCTAAAAGTGTCATCCCAAGCGTGTCCCTTTTGTCAACTCGGGTCGTCGATCTTTGGTGTCGTTGTCGCAAGAGTTGAGCTTTGAATGTCCTAGACTGTTGAGGTGAAAAAGGTCAAACGCACCATACCCTCGCTAGCTCCGAGCTTCTTGGTCAGTCTATGAACCTTAGTATGAACCACATCTTCCAGTGAACTTCCGGGGTCGGTCTGTCGGTCTGTCGGTCGGTCGGTCGGTCGGTCGGTCTGTCTTATTATCTAAAACCCATGATGCCCTTTTCTTGTAACTACAGTGGAAAGACATTCTTGAAAGGAGTTCTCGACGATTATTCGAGAGAGCCCAGGTTGACCTTTAACTTCACTTGCTTTAACTTCTTCTTGTCTTCAAAAACTTTCGCCCAATATATTCCTCATCCACTGCTGTTACAAATGTGTCTATAAGTCATGAAGACCACAGACTGTAAAAGGAATGGAGGAGTGCAGGGAGGGATTCTCGTATAATTATCCCCGTGACTAATCGATGCATGCTTATCGTCCTTGGAAGTGAGAGGCTTCATGAAATGCACCCGCCATCGTTATCAGCTTCAAAACGCCAGTAATTTAACGGCGTGTATGCGCAGTGTTTGCATTATCATGCTTCACGACAACAGCGAAGCAAATGTATTATACACGATGACTCTTTTTAGCTGGTGCACTTTAACGAGAAATCAAGAGTCCAAACAAGAAAATGCACAAAGAGAGAGAGAGGGATGTGTGTGCGTGTGTGTGCACGTGTATGCGATTAACATACTTAAAACAAAGATATATTCTGTGTGCAGTGTTCTTTCATCACCTACAGGACAAGCAGCAAATCTTCATGACCACCCAAACCCTGACTGGATGTCAGACTAAATCATGGCACTGGACAGAAAGCTGAATGCAGAAGTCTGTCTCGGATAGAGGACAGACAAGGTATGGCAGACCCAGCAGCTCATCTGATGGAGAGAGAGATGGAACAGCTTGGTAATAATGAAGTAAACCTTGAGAACAAAGAGAAACACAGACATTACAATGGAGTATATCAGCGAACTGGAGGATATTGTCAAGCCGTATACAACAGAAAATATTACTTTGAAAACGAAATTTGAAGAGAAAGATATCCACACAGAAAATTATTACCAACAGAAATCAGATTCTAGACAGGGTCTGCAAGTATGGCCGTGCTCTTACCTTTGATCAACATGATTGGAAAAACCTGTCACTGCAGGTTATTTCATCTTTAATGAGATTTCGTCTCCATTTTCCTTTGATGAACTGTCAGACTTTTTTTTTCGTTTCTCTAGTAGCCAGACAATTTTACACTGCTCTTGATTTTTAATGTGGTGTTACAGACATTAATGTTTCGACCAGAAATAGAGAGCATCACACACCCACACAAAGTTCGAATTTGTTTCCGATAAATTGTTCTAAGACAGGTGAGTGTGGTCATTCATTACTTTGAGGTTCGATCATAAAAAAAATCATCAACTATTCAAGCCCTCAGCAAACAGGGAACCACCCTGAATTTCTCAATGGCATTGCACCCGAGAGCCTGGTCCCCGGTCACTTTCATTTCCAAGGCACAGGGAGGGAGGACCTACGACAGATATATAACAAAGGAGGGAACTATTTTGGGGGACAGTTTGCAGCTGGCGACCTTGTTGAGTCTAATAAGGGGTTTAATATTCATGAAAGTGCAGGGTGTAGGTGTGCCGGAGTAAAACCCAGCCTTTACACATGTCAAGAAACTGTGAGTGCATCAAGTAGAATCAACAAGGAAGTGAGACAATGTTGGTATTCATGTCGAGCCTGTGATTGCTACAGTGAGGTGGACATACTAGCAAAGTACAGGTTGAGGTGTAGTAAGATCTCGTTAAGACCAAGATGGTTGAGAGTCAACTCACGCACGCTGGCTTTGAACTTTGACCTGTTATAATGTGTGCTATTACTGTAGGGCCAGGTTTTTCACATTGAGGACCATATCTAGTTACATTCCTGTACCCATAAAAGTTATTAAAATAACATTTTTCTTTCCATTGAAATCACTAGCCTTTTTTTTGAAGATGTGTGGGACAAATATAATAAACATTCAACTCATGAACAATGTCCCACTTGTTTGTTCACCAGCTGAGTATGCCCCTTTTGCACCACGTGATACGCACAGTGCTTGAGCTCTATAACTTTTACATAATATATAAAGAACCTATCGTGTCCTGCATCTTTTAGATTCTCATACTAACTGAGGTCCAGGTCATACCCGTTCAGTTCTCCTCGCGGTAACTCAAGATCTGAAGCTCTTTACGAACACCTGCAGTTGGCGTGTTTAGAAAGTATTCTTTTAATTTCCTCATAAAGAACTTGAGATTTTTTGGCTCAAGCCTTTTATTTCCCAGCACGCTCTCGCTTCTTGTTCCTCGTTGACACAGCACACTTGTTTTGATTACATAGAAGAGTGTGTAAATATATTCTTTATTTCATTTATATATAAAG
>SRHC01000135.1:6832-36409 GCA_004794325.1 Pomacea maculata | reverse complement strand
CGCTAAGACCAAGATGGTTGAGAGTCAACTCACGCACGCTGGCTATGAACTTTGACCTGTTATAATGTGTGCTATTACTGTAGGGCCACGTTTTTCACATTGAGGACAGTATCTAGTTACATTGATGTATCCATAAAAGTTATTAAAATAATATTTTTCTTTCCATTGAAATCACTAGCCTTTTTTTTGAAGATGTGTGAGACATACATAATAAACATTCAACTCATGAACAATGTCCCACTTGTTTGTTCACCAGCTGAGTCATGCCCCTTTTGCACCACGTGATACGCACAGTGCTTCAGTTGTATAACTTTTACATAATATAGAAAGAACCTATCGCGTACGGCATCTTTCAGATTCTCATACTAACTCGGAGGTCCAGGTCATACCCGTTCAGTTCTCCTCGCGGTAACTCAAGATCTGAGGCTCTTTACGAACACCTGCAGCTGGCGTGTTCTGAAAGTATTCTTTTAATTTCCTCATAAAGAACTTGAGACTTTTTGGCTCAAGCCTTTTATTTCCCAGCACGCTCTCGCCTCTTGTTCCTCGTTGACACAGCACACTTGTTTTGATTACATAGAAGAGTGTGTAAATATATTCTTTATTTCATTTATATATAAAGTGATAATGTACTGCATTAAACATCACATGACCACACACGAGATGTCACATTCTTCCACGAAACGCATGTAATTTAAACTCAGAATACTTTTTTTCAAAAATCGAACCCGCCTAGTTGACAAAATAGTGTTATAATCTACCAAGACTTTGTGTTTTCTAGGTTGTTCTTTTATTTCTCGTCTGCATAGCTGTTTCTCCTTCCGTCCTTCGTGTTCTGTCCATGTCTTCAGCGCTGAGAGTATGCTCCTTGGTGAGCGTGATTATGCGTTAATAAATCACACGTTGTCGTCGTCGTCATCATCATCATCCTCCTCATCATCATCATCACCTGCGACATTGATTTCAACCATGAAGACTGGTATCCTGAGTTCAGTCTCTCTCTGGATGTCACACCTGTTTACAGTGCCGACCAGCGGTGGTCTTTTCAATACCATTGTTTACCCTGTTGTTGCTGGCTGTTCTTGTAACAACATCTACTGCAGTTTCTGGCTCAGCTGCTGCCATCACCGCTGTCACAACATCCTCCCAGCATCCTTTAACTCATCCGTTATTTATTCTGTTTATCCGATCCTCACACACACACACACCTTTTTTTTTAAGTTACAAAGGTTTATTGACCTAAACAGTGGAGGGCCACTAAAAACATAAGCACACACCTTCACCTGCACTTTCGTGCACCCTCACAGGGAGAGAGGCAGAGAGAATGCATGCACGCGCTCGAGCAGTGTACCTGTATCACACCTGCCAAGAACGAGGAAGAGGTGGGAAAGTTTGTGCTGACCTGGGGCCGTGTCACTGTGTGCGTTGTGGTCACGGACAGTCACGGACCGCCATGGCCAGGTGTGTGCGCGGACACTTGCAGGTGAATAATGCAACTGCGCTTGGCTGTGAGGGAGCAGTAGGGAGCAGTGGTGGTGGTGGTGTCGGTGGTGGTGGTGGTGGTGGTGGTGGTGAGGGTGGTTGTTAAGTATGTGAACAAACAGAACTAACAAGCGTGTGACAAAACAAGGTGCGTCAGCCAGGGGAGTGGAGGACTTACATACCGCACCCCGCTCCTCCATTATCACGGCACAACCGTTACCCTGCTCCCAACTGCCAGCTGGAGGGTGTGAGAAGTGGGTGCAGGAGGGGTTGCTGGGTAGGGGGAGGTGGACGAGGTGGTGGTGCTGAGTAAAGAAACATGCACTGCGTTTAAAAAAAATCTTCTTTTGAATCTTGTTCAAACGGAGTGCAGGGGTGGGCAGAAGGGGGACATGGGTCGTAACCCCTTAAGCGTCTGTTTTCTTTCTTTTTTTTTTTCTTCGTTCTCTTTTTGTCCGTATTGTTTGACAGCTCAAACAATTCAAACCTGTAAGATGTGGCAGTACAGTGTGCTTGGTGTCAATCACAGTTTACACTTTCAGTTACAGTTTGCGTGTGGTCAGCTGCAGTTTACACGTCAGTTACAGCTTACACTGTCAATGACAGTTTGTACTGTGTCCGTTAACTGTTACATTGTATCCATTGCACTTTACACTGTGTCAGTTGCAGCTTTCACTGTGCTAGTTACACTTTACACTGTGTCAGTTGCACTTTACACTGTGTCAGTTACCGTCGTTTACAATGCGTCATTTACAGCGTACATTGTATGAATGACATTTTACACTGTGTCGGTTGCAGCTGACACTGTGCCAGTTCCACTTTACACTGTGTCAGTTACACTTTACACTCTGTCAATTACAACTGACACTGATTCAGTTGCAGTTTACTCTTGTCTGTTACAGGCTACACTGTTACACTGTCCTCTCTGCCAATCACAGTTCACGGTGTGTCAATGAAGCTCACATTGTGTCAGGTACAGCCATGGTCACCTGTTCACAACTAGTCTCCGTGTCCCATGGAGTGATGTATCATTTCCAGCACAAAGCCCAGTGCTTCTGTAACAAAGCAGGTATTTAAATCCACGACAGGTAAACTTTATATAAGCGACACCTCAAAAGCCTTGTTTGAGGAGAGAGACTCGGATTACGACCTCTGGGCATATAAGCACATATATCATTCCCAACATCTCGCTATTTTTCTCTATTTTTTTTTTCTTTTCACCTTCGTTCATTTATTTGTGTTTCTTTTATATTTTAAAAGGACATGTGACCTGATATTTCTTTAAAACGTAGGTAAACTCAGCTTTTCATCCACACTGCAAGATGATGCACGGTCTGCACGTTTGCGGTCGAATCTCAGTCCGTGCCATGAGTCTGCTCTTGTTCTGACAACAGAATAAACAACTGTCCTCCTCTCCCTACTTTAAAAACTAAAGCAAAACAAATAAGTTCACAAATGTCTATCTATATGATACACGTGTGAAGACTTTCAAATATGTACCTCTCGTTCGGACAATGGACAAAGATTGATGAGAAAGGAGAAGGTGTGTTAGTGCAGTAGACGGACAGTCTCGGTAACACCCGAGGGCGGTCGGGTGGTGCAACGGTTAGCGCCTGCCACCAGTACAATGAGGGTTGGCTGTCCTGTGTTCAGCTCTCGTCTTGGGCAAGTTGTTCTTTCTCTGCTTGTGGCATCTGTTTACAGGGCTGGCTGATTTAACCCTAGCTGCTGGCTCGGCGTAAAACATCAATTCCCACCTCGGTAACACCCGGAACGTGTGGTGGCACAATATGGAACGAGTAAACAGTGAACAGTGAACGGTGAGGGGTAAGATGCAACCCTTAAAAGTAACCCTTGTGTCACTGACGTAGCGCTCTTTCTTTCTCTGTTGTATCTGATTTTTTTCTTTATTTATTCTTCCATTCTCTCGTTGTGCCCCTACTCCAAATCTGTTTTCTCCTTCTTTCTCTCTCTACCCCTTCCCATACCCACGTTTCTTTACTCGGGTCTACCCCCAACCCAACTGACTAGAGATGGTTGCTGTACAGCAGAGATCCGTATCAGGATTGGTATGGCAACATCCGCAATGTCCAGGCTGGATAGGATCTGGCGAAGCAACTCAATCAGCTTCAGTACCAAGCACAGGCTGTACAAGTCCCTCGTCGTGTCAATCCTACTCTACGGCTGCGAGACTTGGACGCTGCTTGCCGCAACGGAAAAGAAGCTCCAGGCCTTTGAGAACAAGTGCTTGAGAAAGCTGCTCCGCATCTCGTACCGCGAACACAAGACCAACGCATACGTACGGAGCACCGTAACCTCCCTCGTGGGCCCACATGAGCCCCTTCTGGCAACAGTGAAGCGGCGCAAGCTCGCCTGGTTCGGTCACGTCACCCGCCACAACACCCTGTCCAAGACGATCCTACAAGGAACCCTCGAAGGGAGCCGTCGTCGTGGTCGTCGAGGAAAAGCTGGGTCACCAACATTAAAGAATGGACCGAACGCGAGATGCCAGACCTGCTCTCATCTGCTCAAGACAGGACCGGGTGGAAAATTCTGTCTGTTGCTGCTGCCGGACGGTCCCCCCTACGCCCGGACCGGGCATGGGACTGACCTGACCTGACCTGACCCCCAACCCACCACCTCCATGTGTGGTGTTGGTGGAGAAAAGGTAGGCAACGCTGTCATGCCCTGTGCAGCATGTCGGGTACGGGTGCGAGTCCTGTTGACACTTGGCCTCCTTGCTTTCACTATTTGTTCACGTGCATAAAACTGCGTCGGAGGACAGCGGACATTTTAGGACGCAAAGAGACTGTCCAGTAACACTAGTAACAGGGATATGCGTGTTCCCTTTCATTAAAAAATTTATAATTCAAAAATATCGTTCAGCCATTTAAAGAAAATACCAAATGCTGGATGGGTTTGTTTCATCGGATATATTTTATCGTCTTATCGTCGGAAGGGGGTGAGTGTACCTTTGTAGGTGCCTTTAGTTTATTGGTTACTGGGGATTCCAACAAAGGAAAATTTGTTATCTCTGTTGTGGACAGAAGTGGACAATAAAGATGTATATTGCTTTCTTCCGTTATACTGCTCAGCTATAATTCAGTAATGCACCGTATACTGTTCCAATAAAATTGTGCGGTTGTTAGTATTTGTGAAGATATTGTAACCGAGCTGGGTTTAGTTGTTCTTATGAACGCATATATCATTCACACACAAGCTATTTGCATTCTTTGCTTGATCTCCTGTGTTTCTCGCATGTTTAGTCTCTAGGTTCCGACTAGCACACCCGGGGTACCGAGCGCTGAAAGGGGTGTGTGTCATAATATCGTCTTTCGTGTTCGCTATATAACTCGTGTACTTGAGCAACAACTTCTTGCTCCCACCTGCTCATATATTTTTCGTATAGGTCGCTCACTTTTTTATTAACCTTCTCAAAGCCATTACTACAGAAGCCAAAAATAACTAACTCCAAACGCCATGTGACCTTTCCAAGACATTGTATGCTTGCCAACTGTCTTATGTCGGTATACCCACCAACCCAGTGCCACTGTCTCGAAGTTGTTATGTAGAGTAAAGTAAAATCTTATTCAGATGCAGAAAAACAATGTTGCGCCCAATATCTACTCTCTCACCCCCAATATCCTCCACCTCCTCCCTCACCTGCTGAGTAGCAACTGTGATCGTCATAGTCTATACTTATGGTCTTTCATGGACGTGTACAAGTGGATTGCTGTCTGTATGCCGAGACTCACTCTTAGCCTCTTGCGAAGTTCTCCGCTGTGAGTCTCGGCGAGCATAAACAATAAATGTGAATAAACCGGAAGTTTTGTCGTCTTATGCCTCGTTTTAGCAGTTAACTGGAAAACATATTCTGCCAGCAATTTGGTAATACAAGTTCGTGGGTCTTTCTTACCCGGTTAAACATCGTTTAATTCTTGACCAAGATTGGCAAAAGGATGTGAAGGTCTTCGCAAACCAACGGTTTTGGGGAAAACATTCTGGACGCTGACACTTTGGTCAACATGTTGAGCTGAATTCCAATCCTGTTTGCCAGCACGTTTGTCGACACCGTGAGACATCACATTACTTTGTGTGTTTGTGTGTTCGTGTGTTCGCCACTTTGCCCATTTAAGAACGACCTCCAGGGTTACTTCTCATAATAACAAGTCATGGAGCCACTGACTCTAATGGTCGACTTCAGGTTGTCACGTGACCTTTGACCACTGCCCATAGAGGCAAATAAATGTTGAGCATTACTCAGCAAGTACCCCGGATATGCTGTTTCGGAAGTAGTATGACCAGCTGTTTGTGGACTCGTGTTTTACAGGAAAACATGCTCTGAGTGTTTTGGCCTTGACTCCAGTTTGCCTGGGGGGAGGGGAGGGAGGGTATTCTGTTGACAACATTGACTTACTGCTGGTTCTTGTTGTAAGAGGCTTAACAGTTTCATGATAAAAGGAAAAATTTGAGGCAGTTACTCTGGAGTAGCACCAGTGAGTTTTGGGTTTCATATTATTTTCTTTTGTTTTGCTTTTATTTCAGTTAAAGTGGTCTTTAATGGACAGAAAAAATATTATTTGTATTTTTGTTTGTTTGTTGACTGTTAGATTTTTCATTACTGTTCATCCAGCGTTACAGCATTCGTTTAAAAGCGTCTAGACAGGGCTTCCTGCAAACAGAAAACCGATCCTGAAGAGTACAAAGCTTGTTTGCGTGTTGTGATACCCGCTCCACCTTTCTTTCAAGCATTTTCAATTTAGGGTGTTCCTCGATCGTGTAGTGTTTCACGAACTCCGCCCACCCACCCGTCCATCATTCCCGTGGTCCTTTGTTTGTATGTGGTTGTTAAGTGTGGGTAGGCTATAAAATTCTAAACAAACGTGTTAACAACACTTCACTTCAAATCAAAATATTTTGTTGCTGCCAGAAACCACTTTGCACACTGACAATCGGACAAACACGAACTTTGATTTTGGACTGTTCATTTTTAATACAAAAATATAGAAAGATATGTGTCAACATCATCATTTACAACGTTGGAAAAACGGACAAGTCATTGTAAAACAACAATATTAAAACGAAATTTATAATATATACACCTCGCTATAATCCATTGGATAGTTTTCTTTGAATTGACATCAGACCACTGGACATAAAAGTTTAAAAAGACACAGGTCATTAGGTCACAAGTCCAACCTTCATTAGGCTATTGCAGTGATAATGAGATTCCTAGATCCTTGTTTACAGACCATGTTAGAGTTTATTTATTGCATTTGGTAGTTTTTATTCCGTGTAGAATATATATTTCTCTTTTCTTTCTATTTTGTTGAATTTTTTAATTCACTCCCCACCCAAAGATGATTATTTGAAGAAAATGAAAGTCAAGATGGTTAGCAAGATTATAGTTCGTGGTGTATCCACTAAACATTATTAAGGACAGCAGGATTCCAACTGATACTTCAAATACCCGACTTATAGACGGGTGCAGCAGAGGGAAGTGCATAAAGGGGTGCACCAGCCACCCCTAAACTAATAGTGACCTCCAGCCTGTCGCTGGGTCATGGCGTACTTGGTGACTCGTGACCCAGCACGAGCAAGGTGTACGCTAAGACATGAACAGTTGTCACGTGACAACTCCCAAGTTTCGGGTAGAGATTTGGGACAAAACACGAAGAGGATCACGTAAAGCATCAACAAGAATCTCGGCACGCGCTCACGCGGGTTTAAAACTCAAAATAATGAACATACTGATTATCAGTACGTTTTCACCTTCTCGACCTTCAGTTCTCTTCAACGGTCTTTGTACACAGATACATACAAAAAAGCAGTTTAGCATTGCGTAATTTCTGAAACTCTTCCGGGTACATAACAGATGGAGAGTTGCAGACATTTGAATCTCGGGTTTGTAGTCGGGAGGCGGGGTGAGGTGGGGTGGGGTGGGGTGGATGGCGGGGTGGAGTGGATGGTGGGGTGGGGTGGATGGTGGGGTTGGAAAAAGCTAACCTTTGTTACTGATATTCAAAAAGTTTGTATTCAAAGTTCTTATCACGTTCTACAGATTTATATCCCATTGTAAATGATATTATCAGGTGCCTCGACGCACGAGGTGAAAAAAGTCACACATTATCAAATTGGAACCGAACGGTTTAGCGGATATCGAAACAATGGCTTTCTCGAGTGTGTGTTGGGTTCCAAATTAAAACTGTTCATTTATTATGCAAGGCATGAGTTGGGATTTTTGAGAGGAAAGGGGTGTACTTTTGAGTACTTGAAGAGTTTTTGTTGTTATTTAGTTTTCTTTGGGATTTTTGTATTGGTCCTTTTCAGTTTGGTTATTGTTTATTTTTATTTATTTGCTACTGTCAATGACCAGGCTAACAGTTTGTTATTTGTAGCTAGAAATTTGAGCCTTAAAGAAGAAGGCAGTTCACTCCCTCCAGCACACAGGACAAGAGATCACGTGAGCCGATTAATTGGGAAGTGAAGATATTTACAAAACACTTGACTTTGAACTCTCCATGTTTCTTACAATATGACCCATTCATAAGCTACAGCTGCTGTTACAACAAGTGATGTGATCACTCAAGCTGTGGACATTTGCTATACATGGCGGGTTTTAAGTTAAAAATTCCACCAAAGAAACGCGATACGATACGGTCAAAGTAGTGTAAACATGTCTTTATGGACCTGCAGTTTGCTGCCATTTACATATTGCACCCGTGTATGCTGACGACACATTCTTACACAGAGAATCTCAGTGTGCACTCAGATAAACTCTGACGGGTGTCACAGAACCCTTGTCTAAATACAGATCGAGCGCACGACACTGTCATCGCATCATCTGTACACGCCATCAGTCTCTGGACATCTTGGAACCAGGGAGGCGAGGATTTGCAATGTCTCGGTCGTCCGAGTAAAAATCTTGGAGCGGACTCAGCTGGACTGACAAACAACTTGAAGGATTCCATTTCTCTAGAGACAAGTGTTTTCGCCCCCCAGCACTCAAGACGGGATAGCCCCGATGAACATACTGGAATCTCCGACAAACAAGTTATCCAGCTCAGCTGGAGAAATTACCCTTCGAACGCCTTCAGAGAGCAAGTCCGACCTTCACCGGATGTGCTATATCACCGAGTGGCTCAAGCGACTGAAAGGGGGAAGCGTCCATCGTTGCCAGACGGTTTCGCCGACCATCTCTGGTCCCTCCTGAGCTTTGTCAAACTGGCATTCGACTCCCTCTTCAGAGGCCAACAAAATAAGTCTTGAATTGAGACAGCGCAGACAACCTCCTGGGCATCTCCTCGAGAGAAAGAGTCTATAAGTATGGTGGACAGAACTGGTACACAAGCCGCTTGGAGTGTTCCGTTTTCTTGATGATGCCTTTCTTGTAGTACTGCCTCACTGAGCGACTCAGTTTGTCGTAGTTCATCGCGGGTCGATTCTTGCGGCGGCCCCATAGCCTGGCGACTCTGGATGAGTCCTCGATCTTGAAGATGCCGCGGGACCGATCGGTCCATTTGATGCACCCGTGGTAGTTGTCAGGGTCCTCTAGCAACTCCTTCAAGAACTGCCACAAGTGGATCGTCTGCTTTGGCTGCCGCTGACCGGCTGGGTGAGAATGGGGTCTGTTTCCGGCGGATGGCTGAAACGGTATCTGTGGCGCCGACTGTCGTCTGATTCCATTTCCTGCTGGAAATTAAACAGAAAAAAAGAGTTTTGGTTAGAAAAGGCTGAGTCAACATAACTGTCCACACAGGAAACAAAACATTTCAAAGACATGGTTTCTGCGAAGGGATTGGTATTTAAAATAATACGGACACATTTTAATTCCTTGTTCAACCCTCGCTGGAGTACGGAAACTTGGAAAGGATTACCAGCTGATGAGTGCATGCGAACGGAGCTACAGTTAAACATAACTGATTCAGCCAGCAAGTGGTTGGCACGACCCAGCCAGCCTGCCGCGGAAGTTTACGAATTTGCAACAATGCATGGCTGATTCCACGAGCTGTGCTTGATGCTGCGTGATTAGGACGCCTCCTCTATCTCGGAGTTTTGCATAAAATGCCAGGCATTCGTTCACGGGTCACCCCAGGGTTAGAGTTGGGATACCTGTACATAGCTCCCGCGCTCAGGAGGTAAGTGCGTGGTTTTCTGTTGCAATAAGTTTTTTTCTCTGCATGCTCAGTCTGGATATGAACGTTAAATGGGGGCAAGATGGCGACCTGTTTCTAAACATGGCTTACAAATTTTAAAATTTATCTCTGTTTCCTACCTGCAGTTTCAGTGTAAGGGTGGTATTGCTTCGAAACTCGACTCTATTTCTTTTTTTTGCATTTAAAAAAAAATATTTCCTTTGAAGCCTTCATGCACGTCCCGTGATTCACTGGGCTCATTTGCATGCAGTCGTCTGAGCTATACTTCTCGCCTAATGCTAAGTCACATCAGCTGGCGAGTGTGTTTGGATGGAGGGTGTGTCTGGATGGATGCGAGCGGGGCCGGGAGGTATCTTTAGAGGATGCGTGTACTGCTGTACATACCTGCTTGAGTAAAGACGTCGTCGTCGTTGGTGTCGTTCTGGTGGAAGCTGTTGCTGCTGGAGGAGCAGGAAGCAGTACTGCACGTGCTGCTGACGGATGGGGAGGGAGAGACACTGGGGTCGGGCTGACCTTGGAAACGTGAAGCGGGTGGATAGGTGTGTTCACTCTCTCCGTAAGGGGGACTTGGGTAGGAGCTGACGGGAGGCTCTGGGAAGGATTTGCAAGCTGCAAGAAACAAAAATTTCATTTTAAAAACATAGCCTTGGCAGTTATTTAGCGAAACAATAATAAATTTAAAAAGAACAAGAACATGCAACATCAGATTCCGAAAAGATCTTAAGGGTCAAGCACGGTTTTAACGAATGATAAACGGCTTCACTAAAAATGTGTAAATTTTCACCGGATGATGTGTTTGGGTTTCTTGTGTTACTTTCATTTTGTTGTGGCGTATAAACGCCAGTTGGCTGCACTGGTCTCGCGCCACGCAGGTCAGCCAATCGCCGTTCTCGTACGTGCGACGGTCGGCGTGCACCATCGAGGGCAAGGGAAAGGAGATTGTGTTTTACACCGTGCCAGCAACTCCGACTATATCATGGCAAGTGGGCAAGGAGAGAAATAAAAGAGAAAGCTAGTTCCATAAAACGACAGACACTCTTCCTTCAAACTGTCAATGTGAACTGTAGAAGATAAGAATAGAAGGGTCAGGAGTGTGTGGGGTAGAATGCACTCTGGTCTGACCATCGATAAATGTCCAAGAATCGTGGAGCTCGCTGGCTGGAGCTGTCAACAAGCTTTACGTGTCCGGACTATGATCGGATGAACAAAAGCATGGAAAGGCTCTCGTGTATGGAAAGCAAAACAATAGAGAAGTGTCGTTGGTCGGGTCACAACCCGGGTGGCTCGGATTGCGATAGGCTGAGAGATGTGGTGCTGAGGTTAAAAGCAACTGCGCGAGGTCGTCCTGTGAACATGCTAGAGGGCGGGGAAAATCAAGCGATGGAGCTTGTGTCACGCAGGCAACAGAGCCTGAGACAGGTGTTGCAGGTGTTAAAAGTGCGCCTCGTCCTGCGATGTGCAGGCATCTGTCCTTGGCTGGTGACTTAATAGCCGCCAGAGGATCGTTTTATTCGTTTAGTTTTGGATGACAGCACTCTACGAGCATCGTGAAACAAAAGCTGTATAGAAATGAAAACGCATTCAAAGTTATGATTTAATTGTGTTGCCATAAACCAGAGATTGCTTTTTCGTCTCTAGGGTCCTGGCTGGTCACGTGATTTTATGCACCTGTATGCATTACTGTTCGAGAACCTAACTGAAAGTTGATTTACAAAACATAAAAAAAATCTGAGTCAAAGACGTGAGCCAGCAAAGCAACTAAGTTATCGCATATCTTTTATAACATTCATTTATGTAGAGCGAAAAAAACCCTAAACCAAGTAATGCGAGACCACGTTAAAAAAATATATAAAATAAATACTCTGCCTGTCAGCCTAGACAAGGTCAACATGAGTCACCACGCATGTCAGTCACGGTGCAGAAGATGCAAAGTACACGTTACAGTCACGTGACGAGTGCAGTGATCGAACCCGACTCTTATCCGACAACAGCGCTGTTTGTCAACAAAAATATGCGCTCAGAAAAAAATATTTAATGAATTCCCCCTCCCAACCTTTCCTGAGCACACATCTCGGCTGTGGCTGACCCCCTGCTGTGCAGAGACAGCAATTTAATGCAAAGCAACGAAGTAAACATGGGGCAGCAAGATGGAGGTACGGATGGACTTAAAATGGGAGTGTCTGGGTTGGGTGGGTGGGTTGTAGTGGGTATCGGAGGAGAAAGAGGCTTCGGTTTGTTTCAGTCCATTACTCATCTCTCTCTACAAAGACTTCCCATCCTGTCACACTCATTTTTCTCTTTCGTCTTTAATGTGCATATTTTTTAAAATAAAATTTTAAACGAGGTTGGCGTTAAGGTAGCTCGGCAATAAAGTGCACTTTAAATGTAATGGTAGGGTAATGAAGCGACTTGCTGGGTTGGGTTGGGTTGAGGGGAAGTGTAAAACTTCGTACAGGCTATGATTTGACAAAAGCCACTCGCAGGAATGACAAAAGCGTGAGTGTTCCTTGCTTTAGTGAAGGACACAAACGCTTAAACGCTAAGACAGTCTATAGAAAAGAGTTCGGCTTGTGTTACCGTTGATGAAAAATGGCTGCGGTCGTTGCGGTGGTGGTAGCGATGACGAATAATGACGTTGACTATTATGTTTTATGTTTCCGATAGTGCAGGCGGCAGTATTATTCCTGTTATTATTTTTAATTTTTCATTATCTTTCTCGCAGTCGCCATTAAAACTAACTTGAGACGTACAATAGAGGAAACTGCAGGTTAAGGGTTCAAAGGGCAGAATAAGGTCTCTGCTTACGGTGGGGCTGTTGGAAAGAATGGGCGAATGGCATTCAAATGAAAGTTGATGGGATAGAGAGACTTCAGGGGTGAGTTCAGAGAGCCTGGCGTTCAGCGTCCCGAGGTCAAGCACGCGACATAGGGAACCGCCTTCCTCACGACTGTCGCGGTCAGTCGCCGAGATGCCATCGGGAACGATCGCGATGACATTCTACTGTCGAGCTAAGCATGGGTGTTAAGGTATCTTCTCTGTCTAGATCCACCCGACAGACTGCTGATGTTACACCCTGGCGCGACAAGCCTGCACAGCACGACACAATCGGGGAAGTTTTCTCCTCTCATTTACTTGCACCCCTCTACCCTCTCTCTCTCCACCTAACCGGCGGGAGGGGAGAGCAAGGACAAAAGGGTGGTGGGGGAATGGACGTGAGCACGGAGAATGCTCTCCCTTACCTTACCTTCGGCGATGGTTAAAAATGCAAAGCAGTGCACGTTACAGCAGATAATGTCGCGTTCCGAGGGCGTGGTGTCGGGAGTTGTAGTGGTGGTGGTGGTGATGGGGTCAGAGCTATGTCTAGAGGAGTGTGCTTGCATACCTTTTGTCTACTCTTGTCAGGCTGGCTGATCATAGTTTTCGAATTAGTCTCTCGGTGTCGCGCGCGCCCCAAAGGACAAGCCGTGCAGGTGCGCGTCGTTTATGATAGAGAGAAAGAGAAAAAAAAAGGTCCTGCTGCCAACCGACCGAGTGCTTGAATTTATTATACCCTCGCCGACGAATTGTTTTACCTCAGAAATACCACTGGGTAGTTAACGACAGATGTTTCAGTGCAAATCTACATTGGAGCGAAACGTCCCTCCATCTCTCCTCCACACTCTCTAGTCACCTCCCCCAGTATTGTCACAGTGTGCGCGTGCGTGCATGACCCTGTGCGTACTTTAAGCGCGCGCGAGCGTGACATCGTCATCAGGAACAGATAACACATGTTCTCTCCTTTTAACGTGATTTCGCGAGAGCTGCGTACTCACCGAGTTTCCAGGCTTCCAGCTGATGGTAGAGGCAATTCCCGGCCTCCGGCGCGCGCCACCGGAAGTCGTCCTCGCTCATGCGGCACAGGATTTCGCCGTTGACGTTAAAGAGACTCCAACAGTCGTCCCTGTAGTTGTACTTTCTACAGGTCCATCTAACCCATCTCTGAACGTCGTCGAGACTCCACATCATGGGATCTGTGAGGGAATATTTCAAGAATGAAGAGCTTGCGGTTCTTGCGTGAATAATAGATGGTATTGGAAGAAGAGAATCATAAGGAAAAAATCTTTCTCTCTCACACACACACCCAATAACTGCTACATTATTAAGCAAAATGCCATTTTTAGACCAAAAGATATTCAGTATGCACAACATTCGACAATACATTTAGAAAGTCCACTTACCCGGTGAAATGGCGAGCATTTTGCAGTCGGACTGGACGTCGTTGCGAAATAGCTGGTCCAGGACAGTTTCCATGGTAGACTCGTAGTTGTTATGGAGACCTATTCCGCTCGTCGCCAGCGCCCCCATGTGACACGTCTGCGGGAGCTGCAGGTCCTCCGATGGTTCGGTCTTGATATACTTCTTGATGCAGTCGTCTAGGATGGCGCGCGGCTTGTCCAGGTCACAGAGCTGCGGGTCAGCGCCACCTTGGATGACCGTGCACCCTGACCCGGCCACCCTGGCCACGTAGGTGCAAGGGGCTGCGTCTGTTGTGCTGCTACCGTTGCTGTGATCGCTGCTGTTGAGGCTGCTGCTGCTGTTGAGGCTGGTTAGCGTGGTGAGGCTGCCGCTGCCGCTGAATATCTGCTCGGGCATCTGCGCCGATAGGATAGGCGGGGTCGTTGAGGTCGAAGTGAAATGGTTGGTGGAGTACATGTACGGGCGTCCGAGGTCTTCGAAGTAGGCGTCGTAAAGACCTGCTGAACTGTCCTCCACTTTAATGGCGGATTTCGGAGGGAAGGATGCTGAATACTCAGTCTGGGGAACCTGTCGCGAAAACAACCGCATCCATCATCATCATGTCTTCAGATTACAGTAACTAAATTTGTTGTAGTTTTTCTGTCTATTCTCCCAATCCTGCTTGCTAACTGTAAAGGTCGCCTCTTAAAGCATCCTGAGCTTGAAGGACCATGGTGTGCACCAGTGTCAATATATTTTTTCCCGCTAGGCACTGATTTTTTTTAAAACCTTTAACATAGGTTAGTCTATGAGACTCGACCGAGTAATAATAATGTGGTGCAGTTAAAGTCTGTGAGAGGACACGGAGTCAATAAATAACAAGACGAGATGACAAAGTGTGTGGTATAGTTGCTTGATAAATGATGTTACATATAATCTGTGGATCATTAAAAAAAAAATGAGATGATTATCAGAGTGGCTTACCTTTTGATCGAGGTCGACTAGATCATATGTTCCAGTAATCTCCATTTGTTCTTTCAGGTTCAGATACTGATCAATAAACCCGAAGTCTGCAAATGATAAACAGGTAAACATCAAACATCGTTGCTGCACATAAACATCCAACAAATTTTTACCGCCTGACAAACATTTCTATGCAACTACAAAGCCACTGCAGTCTGTTTTTCACTTAAAGCGGGTATCAAGAAGCAGACTTAAAAAAAGTAATTAAAACAATAACAGAAAAAACTTGAATATCTAAAGCGATAAGAGAATCAGTAGTCAGTTATCTGCCCTAAATTCCACCCATGCGCGCCTGCAGAGTTGTAAGCCCTCTTCTTATATAAAAGAAGTCCAAGTATTTTGTTTTCACTTTTTCTAAAGTAACTTTCTCAGCAATAAGAGTCACACCAAAATAATTTTTTTCCAAGCTGTAGTCTTTGTGATTTTGTCTGTGAAATATTACTCCGTAGTCCACAATTATTTTGTATAAACATAAGAGCGAGGGTGTCAACAGTTCCTCACCACGACTTGTTAAAGTGCACAAAAGTATAAAAGCCGACAGAAATTATAAGTAAACTCGTCAACACTTGCAAAACAACAAACAAACAAAACTTCACGTGTTCAGAACAATCGCATCCAATTGGTGGTTACAACTTGTTAAAATAATTCAATGTCTTCCTTACCGGCACAAGTAGGCATTGGTGAAAGTTTGGTTTCGATGAGCATAAAGTCTAAAGTACAATCCAATCACAGAGCGGGAATTTCACCGCGAACGACTGAGGACTGACTGAGCAGAATCAAACTGCCATTCAACTTTATACGCATGGGGCTGTTTTCTTCCCAGAAACCTTCATGTCACTGAGGCCCTGCAAGGGTGCTCATTTATTTATTTACTGTCATCATGGGCGTTTCCTTTCAAAAGTCCGAGACTTTTATGAATAATATGGTAATTGATATTGGGTTTTATACACTGATGGGATACTGGATGTATGAAGTTAAAGAAAAATTAAAGTTTAATTTCTGTCAAAATAAACACCGCCTCCGTATAGAGCCTCAGAATAGGCAAGAAGCGTGTTATTTTTAGTCCTTGGGAATGCCTTCGGCGGTCGTACGCGATTGGTTGAGGCTGGGCCAATGGGGTACGCGTAAACAAAGTTATTTATCTGTGCCTGCGCGAAGCAGGTCAAGTCACAATGTCAGGTAGTACAACGCACATTGTGCAATCGCACTAGCAGCATGGACGATTCATTTGCATTTGATGTTTTGGTGGCTGAGAGTATGGCGAGCGAGTGGCTGGTCTCGCGAGGAAAGCTGAGAGAGCGAGGCGGCGGGGTCAGGGGTTGGGGAGACAGCCGTGTGTGCATGGTGGCTCTGCGGTACTGACCTCGGGTGTGAAATAAATTGTGTGTTTGAGTTGCTCTGTGCCCATCCATCTCCCCACCCTCCGTTATCTCCTCCTCTGTTTCCTCGTCATCGTTAAATGCTTTACAATAATTTACATATTTCTACATCAGTCATTTAGTCAGTTTATCTTAACTCGTTTCTTTTTTTTTTCACTGTTTTTTTTCTGGTTTGAATTTTGTCTTGTCTTTTTTTAATTTGTTGTTTGTCAACGTGTCCTTTTCTATGACCATATATGTCCTTTCTCGTTTTCTGTCTTCCTTTTTGTCTGTTTTTTTTTTCCTATTCCTTCAAAAGATTTAGAACAAGAAAATAAATCGTTCGCTTTCATACACAAGTTTTAGCTTCTTTTTCCTGGACAAAAGACGAGTTCGATTAGAAATGTTATATTGTTTTAGCTAAAATAATTAAAATAGTAAAGTCTAGAAGGAAGTCAAACATGTCAGCATATATCAAGAGATAATATCATAATCACTACAGTATAAATCAGAATTTAAAGGGATTGTAAAGGCAAAATAAAACTGCTTAGAATCTCGTAAAGAGTAAAATCAAGTTGAATCTCGTCTCTTTTCATGTGTGTTCATGTGGAAAAAGTTGAAGGTTTTGTAGAATGCTGTGTTTGATGAGAGAAATTACATAGGACTCTTTCATTTGCTCAAAGTCCCGTTCTCCGTCACGTGACCGTATGACATGACCAAGACTGGTTTCCAAGTGAGACTGTTTTCTATAATTTTTAAAACTATGCTTTGAAAAGTTCACTTTAAAACCTAAATTAACTCACGAGACACCACTGATCACGAGTTCAAATCCTAGCAATGATCACAGACACTTGGTGTCTGTCTTGGTCCTACGTCACACGCAGGTTCGTCTGCTTGACCATCTCGAGAAGATATCGTGGTTACTCGGCGATTTCATTAAATGTTTTCGATTTTTATAAACATCGGTAACCGAAATAGTGCTAATAAGTGGTAATAAAGTGAGAAATGAATCATTTATTTCATTGTTCTCGTGCACTGCAATCGTAACTAAATATAATTTTTAAACGTTTTGACCGTCATCACAGCCTTATCACAGCCTTCAGTATACCTTTAAAAAAAGAAAATGTAGTTGTCAGGAAATCTGCACATGCAGGCGGACTGAGACTGTGAAGGGCGGTGGCGGCAGAACTGAACAATAAAAATGTTGCCGCACGGGAGTGCCGCGCAGCTATGGAGGTCTTCATATTTCTTCGCAAGTGTTTGCTGTTATTTTGCCGATTATTGAGGCAAGAACACTAGTTACCGCGATACCACTCCAGTTAAATACAATAGAACGTTTCGAAAAGAAAACCTAACATCAAAAAGATACGAGAGACTTTGGTTGGTCAAGAATTGCAGTATGAGGATCACAACAGAAGTAATCTGTTTCTTTTTCTATTCGAGGGGTTGGGGTTGGAGAAAATAATGCGTAATACGTGTGTGTGCGTGGTAGAAGAAAGGTGTGTGCGAGAGAGAGGAGAGAGATGAGTCCTTGCTAATATAGAGTACAGGGATCATGAAAATATATTTGCAAAGACACCCATTTGCGATAATTATTAAAACACAATTATTTATTTTTTAAAAATAAGATTTTTTATATCTCTTGAAGTATTCAGGTATTTGTACATTTCAAAAGTACTGCTGGTAATAATAACATTCGTAAAGTGATGTTTTAGAGCGCATTTTGCCTACTTGACAGAAAGCTTTACATAAGAAAGGCAAATAACATGACAACGTGTTCGGACGCAGACCATAGCATGTCGACAAAGAATCGGATAGAAACATCAACAACCATAAACACAAAACAGAAAAACCTGGACACGAAGAATGTCGGGGCAGCATAAAAAATGAATAGCAGTGATAAACAGTTCAAACATTTGTGTTGCAAAGTTTTTGATAAACTGTTGGGACTAAACTATCTGACCAGAGCAAACTAGACAGTTACAAAGACTGCTAGGACTAAACTATCTGACCAGAAAAACTAGACAGTTACAAAGATGTGCACTGACAAGCTGAGAATTTTCTATTTGTATTAACAATTGTGGGCACATAGCTCATAAGTGTAAAGTGACATTCTTTGTCTTGCCTTCATGTTGACTGAACGCATCCTTTCATTTAGAAAACAAGGTAGGGGGAAAGCATTCTGCTAGTTTGACTCATCTAAAGAGGCCACAAAATGACAGTGAGCGAGTAAACCTTATTTTACATGTCTTACAAACAAATAATAACACGTATGGTGGCAACATGTAAGCAAGACCTTGCTGCTCTGCCGACATTTGTATCAGCATGAAACCGATTTTGAGGTTTGGGACAGCAATGAAACCCCATCTTTAGTTTTTTTACCTGCCTGACCTGACCTGACTCTGTGTGCTGTCTTTTCCGCCATTATTGATGGCTAAAACATGGTTACATGATATGCTGTGCACGGGTACAGTCTGAAGTTTAATATTGGATACATTATGAGGTCTAAACTATGCAGACACTGAGTTCGAATACAGTTCTAATATATAACATTATGCGGTCTAAGAGGATGTTTTAGAAAGACCAATACAGGGATGTATTATGAACTATAATACGTGGATACATTATAAGATCGAATGCGGAGATACACTTAATAATTGGAGACATTTTTAAAAGGTCTAATGCAAGATAAATTACTGCATTATGTGCAGAAAAATAACTTAATTTTATTTGTGAGCGTGTTGGATTTTTTCCCCTTACTTTTTATGAGGAAACGGGTAGCCGGGTGGTTAGAGCTATGACACCCGAACCCGAAAGGGAGCACCAAGCAGTTCGATACCCATGAGACGTAAAGTTCTTCTCCAAGTTGACCTCACTGTGAAATGGGTACCTGACTCCAAGAACGGGTGGGGAAGGAAGGCAATAGGCAGTTCTAGCCTTCGTAGACTCAAACACCTTGTTCCCTGAAACCCTTCTGGATTAATAGAGTTGCAGTTTTTTAATCTCCTCTTCCTTCCTGCTGTGCGTGTTCTTCCTTCTTAGCCTCCCCCTGGCACCGACCCAGTGTTTCCTATTATTGACACTCTAGCTTCAGGACACTTCGACGAACCTGACAAACGATTCTTAGAAGAGAAAGATCGATGAAAATCAACACCCGTTCCTATTATCCCATAGTAGTTGACAGGGCGTTGTCTCTCTGTCAAAGTCAACAGTTAATATGATCCTGTCGTTAAAACACACACACACAATATGTTGATGTAGTCGTTGTGATAGCTTTTCCTAGAAAGGAAGTGCAGATCACAGGCACGAGATGGCTGATCAAAGCTCATCGCAGTCACACCACCGTCAGCATCGTGCAGGAAGCTGTTTGATGCCAAGGGTCAAGGTGAAGGCCGTGACTAGGCAACGAGGGAATCGCGTGCTGGAAGCCGAGGTGCCAAGATGTCCTTCCACCCCGACGGTGGCTTTCTGAACCTTCCGCCTTCCTGCTCCAGAACCTCTTCTGACCCTCCTCATCCGGTGACACAAAAGTTATTTGTCGCCATCAGCACCCCTGTGCTCACTTCTCTCTCATGTTGTATCTCTACCCTAGGGCAGACAACTGTCAATGAAAACCATCCTAATGTTCCCATTATGTACACGACTGTTCACAACGCATTATTACTGTGAAAAACACATTAAAATGATGAATGGATAGAGTTTTTAAATCGTTCAGAAAGCAAAACAATTTCCAGGCCCTATGAAAGTCGGGCAATGATGGAGTCCACAGTGGAGAGCAGCTGTGGCAATGGTTAGTAAAATCCAATGTTTGGATGTTGCTGCAAGGATTTTATTCCACGTCACAGGTGTGTAGCCGACCTACAACCTGACACGTTGGCGAGTTTTAAAAAACAAATCCGCTATTGGAGTCTGTCATGACAATCCTCCTCATTTTTGTTATCTTTATCTATCTGTCAGACGACCCTGACCATCACTACAGTGCACGTGAGCCCCCCTTCTATCCAACCCCCGCTATTGCATCCTCCTCCCTCCCCCTACACACAAATAATCATAATGAAGCTTGTACAGAGCGACATCCCAACCCGTGACCAGGTCCTCCACACTATACATTACAGCGAGAAAGAGAGACGAACGAAGAATTATAGTTTTCCATGAACATCATACCAACGAAGTGGTAGGAAAATGTTTTATTTTAAAAACTTTAGTTACTTTGGAAGGTATGCCAATATATTTGCTTACTTCAATTAAGATTAACTGTTGGCTGTGCTTTCCATATAAAATATTTGTTTTCATCCATTTTGAGGGCTGTTTGTTTGTTTGTTTATTTTTTTCGTGTCCTACCTAGTGTAGATGCGTCTAAGTGTTTTCTAAACTATAATATATAACTGTTATGTGATGTTTACGGTGAATTGTTATGCTAGTTACCAAGCATCTAAACGAGTGCATTCTTCTTTCACTCACACACACTTTATTGTCTTTCGTTGTTTGACAGCTTCTTCTTGTTTCTCTTTCTGGGTGAATGGTTTGTACGGTTGTTGGTTGGATATTCTGTTCTGTTTGCATCTGGTGCTACATTTTGTAACTGTCTAGATTACTTTAATTATTTATTGCTGCTTGTATTCTATTCTAGATATCGAAATATCTGCTTATGACACGACAGATAAAGTGGGGGAGAGGGAAGGTTAGGGTTAGAGGGTGCTAGGAACCTTCTCAGGGTGATAGGGAGGTGGTGGGTGGTGGGTGTGTGAAAACATGACCGGAACTGGCGAGAGGAAGAAGAGAGAAAGCTGCACTCGCGATGAAAAGGACGAGTACAAGATCTTGGAGTCTGGGGTCGCCACAGGGAGAAGGATGCAGTGTCCGGTGATTGTCTGCTCGAGTTGTCAGCCCTAGCAACGCCACAGACGATGAGGAAGAAAATGCAAGCACGTGACCCGAGGAGTGAGGATAATAAAGACAAAACCAGGGAGAGGAAGATGTGTGTCAGTGGGTGGAGGGGGTGTAAGCAAGAGGGAGGGGAGCGAAGGAGGCTGGGAGGGAACATAGCACGCGCTCACGCACGCACTGACTTCCACAGAATGAATTTCACGCGCGTTCACTAACTTTGCACGAGCTGTGAGATGGTTTCGAGTGAGAAGAGGGATTGAGGGGAGCAGACAACTGGTGTAGGGTTGGAGGGTGGGGTGGAGGTGAAAGAAAAGCCGAGCAGGGTTTCTTTTATTTACTGGTAGAAGTTACAGCCGACGGCCTTCTCAACTTCCCTTGTCAAGGAGGAAAAAGACAGAAAAGGAGGAAAAGAGCTTGATCCATCATCAGCTATTTGAAACTTCATCACAATGAACATGCAACAAGGACGATAATCTGCTTTTGCCGAGGTGGTGAAATGAAAAATATCATAGGGAATGAACATATTTTTCTTAACATTTGAGAAATCTTTACATTTTTATCTTCGAAGCAGTGTAGAGATGAGAAAGTGTACTGATGCTTCGATTATAAACTATATGAAGAATTTCAGGAATAATTACTCTGCTCCCTACTTCGAAAAAAAAATAATATGTTTTATATTTCCATTTATGATAGGCGAAGGCATTTAGTCTTGCTGCTTAAGTGTGGATTTTTCTGCACCGTCCTTATAGAATCTGTGTGTTTATTGTGTACGGGTTTGTCTTGTGTCATTCGATTCCAACGGCCATGTCAGGTAATTTCAACGGATGCACATGACAAATGATTAACATCTAACTAATGTCATCCTCTCACCTAAAGAAGACGGTCAGGCCATGTAAATAGGATTGGGTGGTTGTGGGAGAGAGTAGAGACAGGGTGAGAACCTTTCGGTGTCATTACCACGGGTACACAGAACATGGATGACATTACTTGTCATTCACACGTAGATAATAAAACTGCCGTCTGCTTTCAGATATGATGAAATTAAAGCTCACAGATCATACTTCACTGTTCACAGATATCATGTAAAAGTCTTACAAAGACAAAGCCATCGTTTGACAATGTCCACAGACTGGTGTCCGAGCGTGAATCCTCTTTATTTATCAGACACCAGGTGTGTTCCACGCATCGCCTAGCTGGCAAGGTTCTTCGTTTAAAAGTAATTTTAGCTTACCTCATAAACAACAACATTACAGCCATTTGTTTTCTTTCTGGCTCACTGTAAACTGACACTTGTGAGCCCCTAACCGACTTGCCTACTAAGACAGTTCACAAAAGAACTAATACCCTCTCTTTTATGAAATGTTCAGACCAGCATTCAGACTGGATAAAGCATTTCATTTGCTTTCTAACAATTTCGTCAGCACACACACATACATGTAAATATATAACGGGGTAAAATGACCGAATAGCGGGGCAATCCCGTTATACGTGTGAGTTTACATTTGTCAACATTATTACAATCTATGATGAAATGTAAGTCTGTTTCTATCAGTTAACGTGTGTAAAGACCTGAAGTTTCTCCTCCACACACACACGCACACAAACAGACTATAACTGTCAAACTACCTGTTTGAAAGTAAACGAAGAACACGGTTGTTAAGGATACCTGCCCTACCCGTACCTCGCGTTCTGATTTTCATGTAAACAACAACTAAAACTTGCTAACTGCTATGTGAGAGAGGAGAGTTTGCAGATTAATTAATTTCACTCTGTCGTTAGCAGAATTAACGGTCAGTTAAAGACACCAACCGACGGGTGATTCTCGAAATTCCATAATTTTATTGTCGCATTTTCCAAAGAAGCGGGATGTTTAACTACCGGAAGTCCTTTTTAAGAAATTCATCATGCACTTAGCACATTCCTTTGTGTGTTAAATTTGGAAATTAAAGTTTTATAAGTTCTTCCACCCCCTACAAAAGTACTCGAAGACCAAGAGACATTGCTAAAGCCGGCATCTAGATGATGGATGGACAAAGTACGGTCCCGTGGAGGTCTTTGGACCTTCCCATCCTCCAAAATGTGAAGTGCACGTGTTTTAATTCTTTGTAATTCAGCACAGATTATTAATTTGAGCGAAATTTAATTTATCAAGTACAACAACATCCATTATCAAAGCAAGTCATCCAAAAGCAATGTAAAATCCTGCACAACTAAACATGTTTAAATCAGTATGTGTTCTTTTCACAAACTGCATCATAATTCTGTCTCGTATGAAAAACAATTTCTCAGTGATGTTCAGTATAAAGAGTTGAAGAACAGTTTTTTAATGTTGGTTGCTGGATAAGTTAGGCTCTTAAATGACTAAAATATTGCTTGACAACATTGGCCTTGCATGTGTGTGAGGAAAACAAGTAAAGGAACAACAAAAAAGTAAGTAAATGTATTTAAACCTAACAGATTCATATGAAGAAAAAATAATGTTGTTCCAACCCAAACTATTGACAGATAAGCCCAGTTACAATACAGCAGAACACAATGTATTGAATTTATTATTATGATTCTCTTACCACTTTAAAGTCTTTACTGCCACCCTGACCTGACCATGAACATGTCTAGAGTGTGTAGTTAGTCTATGAGCGGGTATTTCTGCTGTAGAAGTGAACATGTTTTTGTGAATATGAGTATATGATTGGTGATTCCGTTCACTTTTGTACATCATGTCATTAAAACACTTTGAGCAAACCGTTGTAAAAGCTCTGTATAAATCTTAATTATCATATTATCATTGTTACTCTATAAGGTTTCAATGGGCATTGCGTAGAAAGTGTCTTTCTTTATAAAAATTTCATTTGTTCCCCACATTGTTCAAATGTTTTACTTGTGCATTTTTTTTTTTTTTTTTTTTTTTGCCACAATGTTTATAATTTTGAGTTTAATTTGACATAATTTCTTGCACTACTATTTGGAAGACATTTTTAATATTATTCAATCTCCCTGATATATATTGATAATGTATATATTTTAATGCTAAATTATATGACAAATCTTAGTCACTAAACAGATACAGCATATCGATGGCCGAATTTTGAAAAAAAAGTATTTACTTATTTTTTTAATTTTTATCCTTAATATTTATGCATGGGGTTTTATCTTTAAGTAAGAAGTCAAATAAATTAAAATATTTTTTAAAACAAATTTCAAGTGTGATATTCGCTGGCTAAATCATGATGGTTGTCGTGTAATTTTTCATAGCGCGGGCACAAGTATAAGTTTTCGGATGATTATAAAATAGTCCGCAGTTTAAACAACAAATGACCACAAAAAGTTTTAACTTGATTTTGTGAAATAAAAAGAATAAGGGGGAGTGTTGGTGCATTTTCTGAGCAAGGCAAATAAAATTAACTGTAAGTGACTGTAAATTTGCTTGTGTCTAGTATGATTGACTGTCGGTTTACTTCTGTGTCTAGAATGATTCACCATTCGTTCGCTTGTGTGTCTAGTATGATTGTAGTTTCACTTACATCTAGTATGATTGACTGTCTGTTCGACTGTGTGTCTTGTATGATTGACTGTACGTTTGATTGTGTGTTTTTATTATGACAGACTGTAGGTTCGCTTGTGTGTCTAGTATAACGGTCGGTTCCCTTGTAATCATTGACGTACAGCCCCTTGAGCTCTCTTCCAATGCCCTCCATACATTCAATTATTATTAATCATTAGTACAAAGGGAGGAAAAGAGAAGAGACAGATCGGAGTGGCTTTAGACAAAAATATTGAATGGGGAGATGTAGGAACGTGGTGTGCTCGTGAGAAATAAAAAGCTCGGTTAGTTAGATGAAGTTTTAAATAACTTTGGAGTGTACTGTAGATACCTGTGTCTTGATGCGCAGGTGTGCCTTTTCTTGTGAATGGGTTAATTGAAAGACTGGCTTTGTATTCGGTTTCTTTTATTGTGAGGCCACAGCTTATTACAGTTGGGGGCTATCAGGTTATCACAATAAAGACACGTTACAGTGGTTAGAAGAAGAAAAAAAAAAACACGACATGCAGGACATGAATGGAGGGACAGTGCGAGATTAAGTAGAGAAGATGCGTTGGGTGGTGAATGAGTCAGTGTGTCAAAGAGCACATTACAAGGTTATAATAAACTAACATATAAACCACTGACCGAGACTTCTCTGACATCGCGCATTCATCCTAAAGCCAAACTTCTGCGTCCCAAAGCGGAACGAATAGAAATCAAGAAGCAGCGAAACGAATGAATTCTTATTAATTTGAATTAATTAATTTTGATTTTTTTTCTAACATAAAGTTCTTACCTTTGTCCGGATGTATGTATGGTAACCTCCGTGTTCACTACTCACAGGCAATTAAAGTTTCTCTTGAGTAACTACGAGTTCAGTCTGCTCAGTGTGTGAGGTACCGTTCCTCAAAGTCTAATACAGACAAGAAGAGTAACATTTTATTTTCTAATAAAAACGGAATAAACGTTGTGCTTTTTCGGTGAAACGAGAATTCTATATCCGCTATTTGACCCTTATCGTAATCTGATAATTGAATGGCTGCGCCTGCGCCAATCCTTGATTTCACAGGACTTCCTGTTGTTGCATCAGACAGGAGTTTGTTCGAGTTCACGCCAAACGACCTCACATTGCAATCTGTTAGATATCAAAATTTATATTTATATTTGGGAATATTAGAAGTATGGATGGGGGAGGGGTTGTGTGTGTTGGGGAGGGGGAGCTGCCATCGTTACCTGGGCTGTGAAAGGTTTATAGTCCTGAAGACTTCTTTCTCCAGGCAAAATTTATGATGTTTGTCACTCTACCATACGATACTTTGACAGAATTTAAGATGCTGAGCTTTGATGTCTTCTGTAAGCTGGCGATTGAAGATCCGCTTGTCCTTGGTGACCTGCAAGAGTCACACTCGCATGAATAAAATCATTGTTGCTTGCTTTGCAAACATTTCCATGCCACAGTCCAGTGTAGAATCACTGAAAAATAGCAGAGTTCTTGTAGTAAGATCGTCATCATCAGGCTAGTTTTACAATCATTCATTAGTGTATAACAATTAGCTAATTACGGCGGTTGTCTATATTTATAAAATACAAACACAAAGGGAAAAAGTATTTAAAATGTGTCCAAAGTGATAAAAACGTGAAGTTTTGGGGAAATAATCAAATAACAAATATTTCAGAAAAGAGAAAGAAAAGATTCGGAAGGATTCGTTGTAGGGAAGAACTAACAGAAAAAAACGATAGGAGGGATATATATATAGAATCTACTCCTGGATCACATACACACACACTGGAATTCAGATGGCCATGCTGCTTAACCACTTTCCAAAATGTCCACATGTGAACTGATGTTTTCAGTAAGTGGTAAAATAAAAATTATAGCCTGTGGTAATAGTTTTATATAAAGTGATGTTCTCGTGCAGAAAAAAACAATGTCATGAAAGAAGGGATTGACAAAAAGATTGTAAAACTATTTTGCATGGCGAGGTTTGGGTAGAACCCGACGCTCAAGAAGAAATATAACCAGGTGACAGAAACAGGTGGGCGTTGGGAGGACTTTGCGTACTTGGTTGTACTGCATGAGTGTTAGGTCTGTTCTCGGGTGACGACCCCTCGGCAGTGGGTGGTTACGGGGTTGATGACGTCACGCCGTGGGTGGGAGGCAATCTCAAATGTCAGAGGGGACGACCGGTGGGGCAACTGTATGATAGCGGGTCACACACTCGCTTGTCACCCCACACCACCCCTGCTGCAGTGATCGCCTCTGTTCAGATGTGTTTCTCTCGGGATATGGGGTCATAACCCTTCATGACGGGGCTTGCCGGCAGTTTTCTGCGAGTACTCCAGTTCCTCCCCTCCACCTCTCTCGTTTTATTATCTCCTCCCCCATCCCATTCCATCCTAAGCGTCGTGAGAAATTGTGTAGGTGGCAGCACGACCTGCCAAATAAATCAACCAATTATGGTGGTAACCGTACCCTAGAGTGGAAAACTCAAATGCGTGGTAGGGGATAAGACGAGAAGAGAGAAAAACAAATTTTGTAAGTGCTTCACCTCGCAACATGACAAATGTGCCCACATACTTGATTTGATTGAATATTCAACACATCTAGCTACTTGAAAGAGACAGAGAATTGAGTGTTATGTGTGGGTGTGAAATAATATGTGGATATAGGTATGCTATTGCAAGTACATGGAATCAAAGTTATTTTTATTTGTTACATACCAGATAAAGCATCCAACTTCGAACCGGTTGATGGCTGCCGCTAGCTCTTCCAACTGTATACTTTCAATCTCTCGCTCTGTTAGGGTCAAGCGTATATCTGCACAGTCTCACTGTAGTGAAATAATAAAACACTTTTGTGTCCCTTTCCTAACTTGACAGGTTGACACCTCATCTTTAACAACAGGTCCGCGAAGTTAAAGCCGTCAAACGACATGTCACTTACTTGCTTTTTTCTCCCTCTTTCCGTTCATTTTATTCTGTCTTTCTCTCTCTTATGATATTGTCCAACTAGATGCTGTCTAGCAAAAATTTGTGTGAGTGGTATTGCGAGTTTTATGTAAAGCCACCCGTGACATCTTAGAACGTGGAAAATAAATATGAAAAATAAATATGGTCCTGAGCAATGTACACGACCAAACACAGTCCGTGACCGAACCATAGACTAGACGACAAAAATATTCTTGACAAATTTGGTGAGGATTGGACAATGCATACTTTTGCATAATTGCCAATTTTCGCCCGCCCTCTCCCTCTATTTGATTTATTTTTATTGGCTTATACAGGGTTCATATTTTACAGAGATAACTGATATCATTTATATACGAAAAGCCTCAATGCCAATGAAAGGTGCAAGAATAAAATTATCCTGAATATTAGTGTCGTTAGCAAGTGTGTGATGCCGAGACTGTGTCTCCGACTAAGCCGTTGATACAGATATCTGGTAAACCAGAAGTGGCTCATGGCAATCATCACTGTTTCATTATAAGCGATTTTGCCACCAACGTTTCTCTCGAGACTCCAGACATCCGCCAGCGTCACTGTTGAACCCGGAAGTATTCCCATTCGAGATGGCGTCAACCTCTCCAGGGGTCGTATGCCATCACCATCACAGTGGCGGAGGAATCAGGGGGGCAAGGGAAGTGGGGGGAGGCAGCCGCCCTCTCAAAAAAGATACTGAGGAGGCAGGGAGTTCGTATCAGACTGTGGAAAGGAGGGGTGTAACCAGGGTCAGTTACCATAAAGCTAACCAGGCAAGGGCAGGGGGACGCAAGAAATGGCCTACTGCTTTTTTTAAAAGTGATGAATAATGACACCTTGCAGGACACCTTTCCTCTGTTTGTAGGTTGACTTGACCCCAAGAGCTTCTCAGTCCATGTATTACAGGAAAACCCTATTATCCGAGGTCGTCATTGGTGAAAGGTCGGAGGACCCCTAGGGTGGACGGGACCACATGCCAGCCTCACCTTTTCTCATCTTTCCAATGTCGGAATAAGTTCTGTACTTATTCACAGGAAAAACTGCAGCTGAGCTCAGGAACAGCAACGCTTACCTAATTTTGCTACGTATGTTACTTTTTGGATATGACAACTGTTTTACGCTCACTATTTTTAACACTTACGAACTTTGAACACGAGGGAACTCACCTAATGTCACAAGTGCATTCTCAGGTAATAAGACTATAAAAGCCTTTAAGAAAAAAAGGCATCAAAGAGTCAATTTAAGTTAAACAGTATATGTAGATAACTTTAAATTTAAAACCTTTAAAAACTTTGTACAAATCTCACTTTTCTAAGCGGCTCGTGAGAAAGTTAAAGATTTCGGCGATGATAGTCTGATGGTCAGTGTGCTCGTTTTTCGAACAAGGTTGCCAGTTGTTCTGTGACAAGGTAACTCCTTCCCCAAAAAACAAATTTTTGCCATCGGATATTCTTCCGTGGTAGGGTTTGTTTTCAGATGCAACACATCGCCATTGTTGGACGTGAAACCTTTTTTTGTCTTGTAGCATGTGCTTTGTGGCAAAGGTATGAGCATCTGATAGTCCTGCCATTGATGGTGGTCGTAAATAACACGGGAAAATAGCACATCCACAATGCTCCTCCTCTTCAGGACACGCGTCGACCATAAAAACATACAAGTCACAAGTGTCCAAATAATCTCCAAGCGGTCTCTCATTTCAGTGACAGCCTTGGAACTACTAATACAAAAGTAATTAGATATACTCTAGTTTCGGTGCACCTGGAGTCACTATCATTTTACCTGACCGGGTTCTGCATCTTTGTGTATGAGTGCGTGCAACCAACGTTGACATCTAGGTCTTTTGTGCTTCTTCACGGGTGGTGAAGATGAATAACGACATGTAGAGGCTATAATTTACTTCGAAATATTAGCTAAAGGTGTCGGATAGTAGGGCGAAACAAAAAAAAATAAAATA
>SRHC01000134.1:224330-242895 GCA_004794325.1 Pomacea maculata | reverse complement strand
AAAGAAGCTGAGTGTCGCGAGCCGCTATTTCCAGCGGACCACAGCACCTTGCGGCACCGAGGTACTTCTCGTTAACTCAACTTCCTGGGGTGGGGACGAGAGAAAAGAGACTGAGTGTCGCGAGCCGCTATTTCCAGCGGACCAGAGCGCCTTGCGGTACTAAGGTACTTCTCGCTATCTCAGTCTCAGGGTTCTCGGGGTGTCTCTATCTATCTCTCTGTCTATATATATGTTTTATCTTCATCACAATTTTGATTAACAAGCAATAATGGACAGATCGTGTTTATAAACCAGGTTATTAATGTTGATCAGACGTGCAGCAGAGTTCGATCTGTACTTTCTGCAGCCGTCAAGCAAATTAAGGATCGAGTTGCAGTAATCAAGTCTGGATAAAACAAACGCACAGACAAAAGTGTTGGTAGCGCGCGTAGACAGAATGTGACGGATGGCGCTGAACTTGTATAGCTGATCATAGTAGACAAACTGACAAACAGCTGTAACTTGTCTATCATAATAGAAGCATGGATCGAAGCTGCTCCTGTAAAGCCACGCACTACGCGACGGCAAGCATCAGCATTAAGAGCCACTAATATATATTCCACCAGACCGCCCTGCGCTGGATGGCTGCTTAAGCTTCCACCTTCGACACCTTTTTTTCATGTCAAGAAGAGCTGAGGGATCTGTGCACCGAAACTTTGAAGCGTTCCCTCCCATCTATAAAGGGTCTTTGAGGCCTTCTGTGTTCCGAAATGGATCAGACATTGTCCAATGAGAAGGCGCCCGATTGGAGAAAAAAAACTAATTTTTAAAACCCTTATAGCTATCCCTAAAGGGACACGTCACTCTCTACTACTACAGGACTCCTCCACAGACATTCTCTTATCTTATCCTCACTGGGGCTCCGTAGAAATTCTCCAAGATGCTTTATATAGTCATGTCAGTAATTTACTTTAAATGACTCGTAACTCACCATATGGTTTGTAGGAGTCCTCTGGGCCCTTAATAATTATTTGCTTAACTGAAACACACAATGTCTTAAGATCAAACAAACAAAAGACCTCCTTCAGCTAAACAAGATAGCAATTCAACATTTTTGTGTTTTATATTTTATTACTTTAATAACTTTGCACATATAAAAGTAAACTCTCATATGGTACAAAATAAGTCAAAAGAATACACATCACAATATTCTTGAGTGAATCCTAAGCTCTTCACGAAGGCTTCATCCTTCATCTGAAGCAATATATCTTGCCCTGTACTTCACTGTATGCTGTGCACCTATGTACAAGTCACATTTCCTTTAAGTACTAACAACCATTAATTTCCAATGTACAATGGTGTAAAAAAATATTTTTTGAAATTAAGTGAAACTTGTATTTCACTACCATTCATATACTGCAGGATGTGTTTTTTAGAAGTCTCTTTGTCTAGCAACCATTTTTCCATTTCTTTGTTACAAGCCTTTATTACATCCATACACATAATCATGTTTTCAGCAGATTTATTAACACATAAAAATGACCCATCATGGCATTTATTAAAATTAATAGCGTATACAAAAACACTGAAACTGTTGCATCATCAATAAAAGGAGACATGCAACAACAAAAAATATTGCAAAGTTCAAGTCTACAATAAAATTTGATATAAAGATCTTCACTGATGCAAAAATTCTGTAATATCAACAGTTGTCTCAAAATTTCTAGCTGTTTTAACAGCATTCATACTGTCTTGTAAGAGTACAAAAAAACGAACATGCAGGTTGAGAAAAGTTTTTATATTGATCTTTGAAGTTGTTACATATCTATAAGACATAATCTTTATGCCTATTCACAAGAGACCCAAGTGAAAAAAAATGTGGACATAAGTCAATTCTGTCTCACTCGGTCGCACAATTCAAATATGTAACTGTGTTTAGTAGCTGAGATTCATCACAAATTTCAAATGCCCATTTTGCAGAAGTTCATGACTTTGACTAGTAATATATACTGTTAGAGAGTGGCTGCTGTTATGTGTTAATGCCCTCTGACCATCTACTATTTCAGCCAGACATTCTTACTTCACATGTTTTCTTGGTACAAGACTTTGCTAAGGCCTAAAGATGATCTGTACGAAGGAACCATGTCCTATTTAATTTTGTTTCCTGTTTAAGCATGGGGTGATATATAAGATTTACCCCATATAAAATAAAGCCTTATATACACTGTTTCTAGAAACTTCTGTGATGGTTTGTCCAAAAGTTGACTAAGTGAAAAATGACTTAAAATAAACTTTCGTTTATAAGCAAAATAATCTCTTAAATTCAAACATGCCATCTGAATGACTAGGAACAAAAATAAAAATAATAATAATAATAATAATGTTAACAGATTACTAAAATTCTAGGCATGCTTACTAAGACAGAATAATGAATTCATCTGACTTCACTGTCACCCTAATATTGACGGCTACAAATAATTACATGACTAGAAGCTTACGTGTTCATGTACACCAACAATGTGTGCATCATGATGAGCAGCAAAGTGAGTGGTTCCATGTGAGGATGGGAGTCAGGCAGGGATGCATGATCTCGCCAATCCTCTTCCTCTTTATCAACTGGGTGACGAAAAAGAGCCGCTGGAAAAAGACCAAGAGGGTTTAAATGGAGACTGTCTTATTGGAAGACTGACTTTGCAGACAACATCACTCTGCTTTCACATGTTGAAAAAGACATCCAGAAGAAGACTGTGTCAACAAGGTGGCAAAAAGTGATGCCCAAGATGCATCCTCACAAGACCACTGTGATGAAAGTCAAAACAAGAGCAAAGCAAAAATTAAAGTATGTGGTGTACAGCTGGATGAAAAGCAGGACTTAAAGTGTCTTGGTAGTTACATCTCAGCTGACAGCAATATCAAAAGGAAATCTCCACTTGAGCTGGTCTCACATCACAAGTATTCAACAGGTTGCAGGATATCTGGAGATCAGCACACTTAAAGACCAATATTAAACTGAATATCTACACTAGATCCATTCAGTTCTCCTAAATGCCTCAAAAACAAGAACCAACAAGAAGATCAAGAGCCAGCTCAAAGGCTTTAGTGGACAAGACCTTCATCAAACTTTCCGATTTCCTGGGAACAGTGAGTTACCAACGAAAACTGAGAAGATGTATGGGTATCAACATCACCACAGAGGGGGTGAACAAAGGTGATGAAAGGGTCTGGGATACATTCTGCAGATGAGTAAAACAAGGCATCCACATGCTGCCCTATGGTGTGCACCACCAAGGGCAGGGACAGGCAGGCCACTGGGTATGTAGCAATGAATTGTCAAGGTCAAGTGATGGGCAATGCCTGAAACAAAGTTGGCTGTCTTACTCATAACCAAGATGGATGGAAAAGATTTGTTGGTGCTTTATTGGGGAAAAAGAATTGGGGAAAAAGAAGATTAAGAAATAAGCAGAAGTTGTGACAGCAAAAGCTGTCTCCAATAATTGCTGGCTTTTTACAAAGGAAGGATGAAATAAGAGGATGGATAATGTAAGACAGTGTCACATGCAGCAACTGTCCTGAAACATTCTAACATTTGATACCAGCAAAACACTGGCCACGAGCAACATTTCAACAGAAATGTAGAGAAGCATTTAAACACTGCTGCCTTTCTAAATGAATTTCTGGTGACTCTAGAAATGATCCCAGCCTAAACAGTGACTTATTGAAAGTATGCTGCTCATTAAAGCATTCTATCACTGCCGAGTTTTTTTTTTCCAAAATTGAGATTTCGGAACAAATATCTTCATTGAAATCTCTTGTTATAAAGTCTTTTTTTTTTGTCATGTCAGAACTAACAATATCTATGTCAAAGTTCATTTTTACCCCCAGACCATAGGCATTCATTTCATGCACTTCATTGAAGTATGTTTCGCATTTGATAGAAAATGATATATGAATATGTAAAATGTAAAGAGATATGTTTAACCTTCAAAAAAATGATCCTCTATTATTCACATAAAAATTTCTTTCTGAAAGTACTCTCCATAATTGTAAACATTTTATACATTTTACGTAGTCCAGCTGAATCAAATTGAAAATTTTACAACCGACAGCTGATTTTTTCCATGCTTTTAAAATATGTTGATTATTAATGGGGAAACCAGCAAGTTTCTAACAAAGCAGGTGCAAACATACAAAGTTTTGATTCTTCAACAACCATCACCATCCACAAAAAAGTGCATTGCCAAAATATAATATACAGAGAAGCATTATTTACTGTTTCAATTGTCTTAAAATAGTTACTAAAAAAAGTTTGATTATAATCAGGTAGTACAAGCAGTGACAGAAGACTTGTACTGGAGTCTATCAGCTGTATGTCATGTTCTGGAACCTATCAACTGTGTGTCACTCATGTTCTTGAGCTGATTGATGGCCTCTCTCACTCACATGTGCCATATCATTACTGAACCAAACAAAAGATCTGACCTGTGACCTTTTTAAAGTGATGACACAAGATGGAATGCTTTAAAAAATGAAATAACCCCACTAGAGTTCATCAAAATTCTTGTCACAATATTTTCATTGCCCTGTGCATGTCAGTACTAAGCATCAAAGGATCTCTCAAACTAGATATCCCCATACTGAAAACTGGCCTATTCAAGACGAACCTAAAATTTCTGGCAGTGTTCCTTGGAGCAACCTTCTGCCCCATCAAACAATGGTATCCAGTCTGTACAAAATTTAAAGTAGAACTCCTACAACACCTTTTCCAAACCCTTTGACTACCTACAGAGGTGTCCTACCCAGCTTAATCATACTGACAAAGCAAACTCATACATTTGTTGATAGTGCTCTAGCTAATAATAAAACAAAAACTGTCAATTCAGATATCAACCATCATGTTTGTACATATCATATTGTCTCTGTTTTTATTACCTTGTTTTGAATTAATGTAATGTTTTAATTTCTACTAATTAGTCCAAGGGCTATATGTAAAAAAGCATAACTTTTGCTCATTCTGTTACCCTCATAAAGACTTGTTCATTGTTCTTTGTAAAGCACTATGAGCTTGCCCATAGGGCTGGGATATGGCCCTATATAGGTTCACTTTATCATTATTATTAAATTTATTTGAGTTTCAGCAGTAAACTTGAAGCCAAGCAGTGGAAATCTATTCTTCTTGGCTTTCAAAAATGTGTACAGTGTTAAAAAAAGAAGCAAATACCAACATTTTTAAGTACAAAATGAAATTTGTGTTTACACCCCATTGGACATGTTATTGCGCAGACCCTCATGCACCTTGGATTAATTTTTCTGGCCCTGTATACGCACAATTTTTCTCATAGAAAATTTTTTCAACTTGCTTTAACTTGTTTATCAAGAGTTCATGCATTTTACGACGATTGCAGCATGAATTTGATCATCTCTCATAAACAGCACAACGCTGTGTTAGTGCTTTGAAAAAAGTTTAAAAAGCAAATACCAACATTTTTAAGTACAAAATGAAATTTGTGTTTACAGCCTATTGGACATGTTATTGCGCAGACTCTCATGCACCCTGAATTAATCTGTCTGGCCATGTATATGCACAATTTTTCTAATATAAAATGTTTTCAACTGGCTTTAGAGTTCCTGCACTTCATGCACACAGAGGTTTTACGAATTTGATTATCTCTCATAAACAGCACAACTATGATCAGGTGAAATAAACAGATAAAATGTGGCAGTGACACTAAAGATGGTAAGCACTTTATGTGTACTTATGCCACAAGTCTGCATTGTAAATTTGTCTTGGTCAGATGAATAAGCCCACCTTTTATGGTATATACAAAATATACTATGAACTGTTCTGTCATCAAAAAGTAAAAATGACTGAAACGAAAATGACTTTCTTTGCCTTAAAAAAAAATTAAGTACTTTATCCAAAATATTTTGATATGTTCTATTCCCCAAATCACCTTCTGTTACTTGAGAAAACACTTGCATTCAAATGTGCAAACACTTGACAACACGTGTGCAGTGTTTCACCACATAACACCATTCAGATTAAGTTTGTGCGTGTAGTAACGATTGCAAAAGTCAACTTTTAAAAGGAATGTTTCACTGTTCTTTGGTAGTGTCCAAAACAAACCTACTCTTCAACAGTTTCATCAAAATCATAAAGAGGTAAAAATGGGTTGTAAAATCTACTGACAGCTTGCTGTCCCCAGTTGTACATAAGGCACAGGCAGAAATTATATGTTCACATGATTTCCATGCATATGCACATAAACTTGAAAAACATTTTCACTGGTACCAAAAACTTGAATAGAAAGCAATGTACATCAGCGCAGAAGATCTGACTGGAAACTTTCTTCAAATCTCATACAACAATGAACACAATACCAACAGCTTATAAAATCAACAAATATTTTTCGATAAGCCAATTCCTGGAACATTAATGATTGCACTATCACTTGCAGAAAAAAAAGACCTCAAATAGATTATGTAAAATCTCCATGAAGAAACTTTCTGAGACATGGATGTCTGACAGTCTCACAATTACATGGCTGGATCTGTCTCAAAGATAGAAATCTTTGTCTCTCACCATTTAATCATCTACTAATGATAACATTGGGTTTTAAGAAACAAATGTATGTGCTGCAAAGTTTTCATTTACAATTGAATACGATTTTCTTTATCATTTATTCCATAATTTATCCAGCACAAACATTTTCACATTTTTAGCTTCTGCCCTCAACTTGCAATTCGTGATTCCTAAGTTTGAGTTGTCTTCAAAACATGGTAACTGGTAGTTTACTATTATGTATTAATCTGTTAATTATAAATCATAAATTTAAAGCCAGTGGATTTACTGTTGAAGCATATCTGTCAAAATGCCTTTGCTTTAGTATCTCTGCATGCAGCCATACACCACACAAAGGGGTCACTGACCAATAGTCTCTCCATATGTTCTCAGAAACAATTTTTGTTATGATTTTGGACAAATTATAGAGCATAGCAACACCTAAAACAAGGTGCTGTCACAAACGGTAATATTTATCTTTGCTCCAAAAAAATCCAACTCATATTCCCTATACTGTTAACACTGCTGGCAATTTTACTTTTAAGAATCTCTAAATATTACATTTTGGTTGCATTTCATTAGCAAATACTGAAATCTTTAAGTTCAAAATCAACTCAGAGGACTGAAGAACACTTGCAGACATAAAGATCACAACAATCTTCAGCTGCTTGGGAACTTCAGGTCGGAACTTCCACGTTAATGCCTTCGTCATCTGCACACAAAAAACAAAAATGCAACATGTGAAAAAGATCCACACCTCAATGTGTAAAACTTAATCTCTCTCACAATTTCTGGCTGTGGAATTGATTTTTGGCACTGCAGCACATAATGATTTGCTTATGCTGATAACAGCTTATAACCCATCAACAACTATATAGACAACATTTCACAATAAATATATATAACAAACAAAAAAAGACCTCCCAGAAACCTGCTTTCGACAGTTTGAGAAAGTAAATGTTAGAATTGCTTTTGGTTTTGCTTCTTCTTACAAACACCATTGCAGTCCTATGTGTAACATCTCTCATACATGAACAAGGCAAAATTAATACACTCTGGCAGCAACAAGCAAATCTTAGTCTGGGAAAAATCTTTCATTTCTGACACATGCTCTTCACAGAACAGTTTATGCATCAACAAAAATTGTTAACATGGAGACCGCACCAGTGTATCTTGCAAACAGTCTCTCTTGGCAGTCTTCTGTATCTTAACATAATGCTATTAACTCTCTGCATTTTAAATAGATTAACCACACCCTTGATATGTTACCAGATTATTTGCTGTTAACAGATAACATTGTCATATATCTATGTAAACAGTTCACCTAGTGTAAGATCCCTGACTGACAATTTAAAGTTATTATACAGAAAGTAAAGAATTTTACAGGTAACTGAGAAGGTAAATGATAGAATGTAATCTTGTAATTTCTAATGTATCCCAATGTTTTCATCTATATTGCAATATCAAAATTCTAATAATTACCAGTTTTCTCAGATGCTTAAAAATATATACATGAGGAAAATTATAGTTGTGTAAAATACACAAAGTAAAACAACTGAGAAAGCAAAGAGGACACTAGTAGTGAATGTGTAACGTCGCTGAAAGCAACTATGTGATAACAATGATCCGCAGTGAACACAGTCACACACAGACTAGAGAATCAACTGAAACAGCATAGTTCAGATAACAAATACATTAAAATGGCAATTATCTAATGTTCTTATAATCAACGCTACAAATGGACTATAAAATCATAAACTTACTATTCCTCTTTTTTACCTCTCTTTTTCTCTCTGAAATAAAGTCTACACTTCTTCAAATTTGAATTGTTTTAGCCTTCATTGCACAAGTGATCTCTGAGAAAAAGTAGATACCACCAATGTGATCCAATAAATCTGGTTGTGCACAAGCAGGCAAAGAAAATTCAAAGCATCAGCAATTACTAACCTTCAACAGTTTCTGCTGAAAGCACTACACACGTCAAAATACTCCCTCAATACCACTCCGCCACAACTAAAGCAGTTTAAGTTGTTTGCTATACATACATCACAACACAACAATGAGACACCTCACTCCATATGAAACAAATACTTTTTCCTGCCTCAGTAGGTGACAGCTGATCAGTCCAGTTCTAATCCAGCTTCAAAGTTCAAGCCTCGAGTCAAGCAGCATCAAGCAACTGTGATGAACTTTTTTAGTTCTACCCAGAAGATGATGACACTAGGAGTCACTTTACATGTTTCTCTCAGCAATGAGCGACACACTGAATATCAGTAAGGCCTAGGCAATGCTAAGATATGAACAGACTGATGGTGAATGTCACGGAAATGCCATATTTCCCTTGTAAGTGTAGCTCACGAGAGTGTGTGTCTGTACTAAGTGAGAATGGAAAAAAGGGTCTAATTCGTAACCCTGTGCAGGAGCATAACTGATGACACTAGTAACAAGAGTTCACCTTGAGTTTTTTTGCTTAGTGAACAGTGCGTGGGATTCCCAATGCAACCGCTGAAACGGTTGGTCATACCTGTAAACATGTAAATACAGACAGGAGAATCTGAGCATTTAGTTCTTTGCCCAGTGAAGGTAAACAAATGTTTTAATATTGTCCTGAATTGTAAATTCTGATTTCACGGCAAAAGTATTCTGAAACTGTTTCATGGGAAAAATCTTAACGCTTGAAAAAAAAGAAATCACATTATGAGTTTAACGTAAGGGAGACTAATAGTAGTAGTGATTGGTAGAGTCTCATTAGTAATTAAGTTACAGGAACTAATGTGGAGGAACAGTTAAGGATGACCCACTGAGATGGATCCCTAACTATGGGAGGGCTTGAGAAAGCCTTCTACCTACACCAGGGGTGACTGTCAACTAAGGGAGGGCTGGCTAGCTCGAACTGATCCGGGGAGCCCTATAGTTTCTTCCCTTGTTGTGTGTACGAGGAGTCAAATATTCTGTTGACGTTTCTACTAATGTCCAGGCCAAATAGTCTGGAAGTGTCTACCAGCATTGATGTCTCCATGAGAATATGTGCAGTGGTGTGTTAGTGTAATTGCTAGTGTGACAGCGCACCTGCCTCTCAGTGATTGGGTGGGGGAAGAACATTCCTGGTGCTGAGATTCGTGAGAGTATTTGTGTTATTGTAACCTGACCAGAACCAGCTTAACAAAACAGATAACAGATAAGAAGAAAAGAACAGAAAAGTAGACAGCAGGTGATTCAGTAAAAGATGAGAAGCCCATGGACAGGTCGTTGTTTCATGTTGTTGAAAGAACGCGTGTGGACGTCGTGTGTGTGTTGGTCTTGGGAGAGTAGCGTCCGTGACAGTGAATGGTGAGTGAAGTAGCCCTCTGCCTATACAAAGGAGTTATCTGGAAAAAAAGAAGTGACAAGTCTCATTAATAGGAAGCCTGCCAAAGCTGGGGACAGCAATGGTGCATCGAGCTCTCTGAGCAGAGAGAAGCAGCTCAAGTGACAACAGCAGCAACCGGAACAATGATGTCATAACAGCAGTGATTGGAACAATGATGTCACATTAGCAATGACCAGAACAAAGATGCCACAATGGCTGTGGGGTCACAGATTGGCAGACTTTACCTTCTGCAGGACTGAGAAGCCGACTGGTTTTGTTCAAGAAGGGTTTACCTAGGTACATGCAAAACAGGATGAAAATGTTCAAACAAAAAAGTTACATCAATTTCATATGAGTCCAGCTTGTTCACCATCAGCAGAATCCATTATACTTTTAGACACAAAAGTACGATTGCTCTATATACATATCTGGATTAAAAAAAAATTTAACACACAATAATGAATAGAAGCAGGGACCAATAACTTCTGTATTACAACTACCTACAATATTTCTGTCAGCAGCCTGAGTGTCACCTCAAAGCTTCAAAATTCTGAAATCTGTCTAGTCAATGTCCGCTCAATTTTGTTTTCCAACATTTTGATGGCTTCATGTTTTCACAGGACTGAGGCTGACTTAACTGACACAAAAGACATGCCAAATAAGGCAAACAGGAACAGAAAAGCTAGGTTACCTTCATTCCCACCTGTCAAAAAAGATTTTCTAATACAATCACACCTATTTGGTTAATTTCTCATCTAAAAACATAATGTTAAAAAACAGTCATACTGTTTATACACATTTTCACAATTGATAAAGGCAAAAAGAAGTATGCAAGGAAATAAAATAGATAATAGAAGATAAATAGATAACAGGAGAGAAACAAAATAGAGACGGCAAAAACAAGCTCTAGACACTTTATTTCTAACAATATCAAGCTGCTCTTGTTTGTCGCTCTAAATACTGACAACTACTGTAGCAGTATGCCCACATGCATGCACACATATACACACAATGTGCATGCCCACAATAAAATCTTCAATCAGCCCCTTGTTGTTGAAACTCCGAGCTCACACTCTCAAAGGATCAATCCACTACTCATTGCTCTTCATGTAAGTATTGTAGCTGCCATTGACCAAGTGAAAGCAACACATCAAGCAGCTCACAAAGCTTACTCTCTATGCCAAGCTAGTCTCTGAACACTTCTATTGTAATATGCTATGTGTGTTTTATAGCCAACAAGGTGTCTTGCTATAGGCAGGCAGAATGAAGGGATAAAATGAAAGATCACAAAGGAATCACACTACCAAGGAGGAGGAGAGAGGGTCTTGTGAGCAAATCAGAGGACCAGGACATTTTCTCCGTGTCACCTGTAACACACAAGTACTCACAAGTGCACACAGTTATGGCAGATGTCACAAGTCTATGATCACATGACTCCATGATGATGCTAGTCAGGGCCACTGTACACCATGATTATGTCTACCCTCCCCTTACATCAAACACCAGCTGCATGGTGTGCCAAGGTCTAACAGTTGGTTCTGTTTAGGATGTAGCTCAGCAAATTTTCTGTCACTCAGTAAGATAAGATGCCAGCCTTCATTCAATGTTTTACAAGCAGCCCAAAGTATGCACACTCAAAATCACACATCAGATGCTTTGTAATTTGTGTCATCCCCAAACAACATAAACAATGACAGATCTTTTGACTATGGCTCTCTGACTCAAACATTAATAGTTAACTCCCATACCTCTCTTGCATGCAAACAAAAATACAAACAAGTTAAAATACTCCTGTCTGTGGCCATCTCCTTTAACCTGGCACTGAGATACAAAAGACCGTTCACATCTTCGACAGCACCTCAAGTATCACACACACCAGCTACTTAAAGTGACACCACAATATGTCACAGATCAAATGACAGAGGAACAGAATAATGTTAGTGAAGGTGACAGAAACAGATATAGAAACAAAAGATAGCTCAATGAATAGACACAAAGCTGATGTCTGTTCATTTTTTTTCTTATTAATAAAATTATAATTATATAATAATTACCAAATAGAGTTCCACTGATACCTCTATAAATTTGCATTTTGTCTCCTAGTGCAACTTTAACTGGTTTGTAATAATCAGTTGTAGCCTCACCCTGAGTGGATCCCTAATGATCCTTGATGATCATTAATGATTCAGTATGATCCCTAACGATCATTACCACAAAGAAAAATTCCTTAGACTTTTCTTCTTGAAAGATTATAAGAAAATATTATCATAGCAGATGTTTGGTAGCAACAGTGGCAGCCGAGAAAAACTAGCAAACTGAAGTTTCCTTGCAAATGATCTTCAGCAAGCAAAAGGCAATATTTTCAGCCCCACTTGGACAATGAGATAAATGGATCTCCTGATGACGAAGACAATGCAGTCCTCTGACCACAATCTAAATATACTAGACTGCTGTTTGATAACTATCAAGCATGCTATTGAGTGCTTTAGAAGCCTTCTAAAATCAAACTGCCCATTTACATCAATTTCTTCTTCATAAGTGTGAACCACAACCTCATAATCAGAGCTCTGCATGTTGTGAACAACAGTAAAAAAAAACAAACAAACAAAATGCCAGCACTACAGCAGGCTTTCAAGCACACACAAAGCCTTTGGAGTAAATTACCTTCAAAGCCAATGTTTATTCGTCCAATGTTGGCGTATATGGCCTCATCTTCACGTCCTTCCAAAACACATGCTAGGCATTCGTGGATAAACTTATACTGTTGCTGTATTGGTAGGGGAAAAAAGAAAAAAACATAGCATAAACAGTTTAGTCAATTTAAACCTTTGAGACTTTTGTTTATCCAAGAATTGCCAAGTAAACTTCACAGCAGACAGTTTACAGTCCTGATGTCTTACGCTTATCCCAGAATCAATCTGAATTAAGTACCTGCCTATGAGAGGTTACAACATTGACAAACACAATTTTTTCTCTGCCAACAAAAAATGTTTTAACCAGTTAGCAAGTGAGAGAAAAAAACTAGAAACAGATTATTAACTGAAGCCATTTTAAAAATACAAGTACTAATGACTGTCTAAGCCTTAATCCTATAAAAATAGTAACGTCATTGTGGAATGTAATAGGCAGCTCTTTTGCAACGTAGATCTTGAGTCAAATGATCATTAGAAAGCATAAAAAATAAGCATCATATTGCTTCACAGATAACTCAGCCAAAAAAGCTGTTTATCTTAAAAACTCTGGATACAGCAATTATTACTCTGATAAAAAATCATGATCGAACGTAGTTTCTTTAGTCTCCTAAAATTGTGAAAAAAAATTTTCAGCTACAACAGATCACGTCAATGATAACTCACAAATCTTTTCTTGTTGCCAGCATATAAAAGTGGGAAACATTTTTTAAACTTAAAAAAAAAAATCACGGCACAGCTAAAAAATATTATGTCATCAACTATCAAAAAAAGAAGAAAAATTCTTAATTATAAGAGACATATCTGACTCCAACAAGAAAAAAAAAGCATTTGCTTAAAATTTACTGACTAAAACTAAAGAAAGACTCAACATTTTCCAACCACCATAGTCAAAGAAAAGAGTGACAAGTAGGGCTATTGACTTATAATACAACGAAATACAAATGTAACAAAACCATTACACCATATCAAATACAGATGATATTTAAAATAAGAAAGATATTTAAGATACAAAAAATGTCAAAGATCAACAGCTTTTCTGAATGAAGAAAGATGCCATCTATCTGTCTGTCAACTGACAATCACTGGCAACACATCACATATTAAATGCTCTGCCCATCAGTAATACTTATGAAACATAATACACATTAATACTCATTTTAAAAACAAATCAACATGACGAATACCAATCATCAGTAGCATTTACACATAGAGGCAAATCATATGCCTATTATCAGTAGTGTACATGTGTGTCTGTATGCTTATGTGTGGGGGAGAGAGGAGATTACCAACAGAAAAAAAGTTTTTTTTTAGTTACTTTTAGGCAAAAAGTTTCTAAGCTACAGTTTCTCAAAGAAATCACCTTCAACCAAATCTTTAATAAAAGAAAGTTAAAAAGAGAGAAAAAAGTAACCCTTTGCAATGTGTGTGACCTACAAGAGTCATGTATTCCGCTGATTCAAGGCGTGACCTAAATGGCTGTAGGAGAAAAAAGTCAGCACAATTAACACTTGTTAAAAAAAAAAAGCATGACGTGTCATCACAATTTTACCCACCTCTTGTTCTAAGGTGTGAGAAAACCTACTGCTAATGACAGGCACACCTTTGATGTGAATATGAAACCTTTTCCATTAGGGCAGTATTTATATCTATCAGGAAAAAAAAAAAACTGAACACTTACATAATCCTTCCTGATAAAATTTGTATGAAAGGAACCTATTAACCCCTTTCCAAAAGTTTGTTTTGGATTTACAAAGAAAACATACGTCAAGTATTTGACTCAAGATCTATGGCTAAGATGCTTGGAATCTTTCTATCAAACAGAGTTATTGAGTAAGCATTTCATCTTCCACCACAGAGTACTGAAAACATAAGAGGGGCAGAAATGGAATGTCAAGAAAGCTTCCACACCTGGGAAAAGAAGAAATTCAATGTATTATGTGAATTCAATGCATTACAGGAAAATTATACTGAATACTAACCTCTGTCTGCACCATGAGGACACGCTCCCGCCGAAGATTGTAAACAATGTTAAATATGTCCACTTCCTCCTTTTCTTTAATAAGTTGTAGGACGTGATCCAAAACAATGAATGTTCCTGATCTCCCAACGCCCGCACTAACAAATCAACAACAACAAAATTATAACAAATCATGGTGATAAATGCCTACACAAAGATGTCAAAATAAACAAAAGTTATAATAATTATGATCCAAAGATAAATTTTTAAAAATTAGATTGACACTGTATTACAGACTGGGAAAACAAAAGAAGTCAAACCAACATTTACAGTTGTATCACAACCATACACCTTTTGTTTTCAACAGCAAAAATTGTTATACTTTTATGCACTTCGTGAATCCTACATTATTAAAAAAAAAAGAGTGGGTAAAAGTCATCATCTAACCTCCATCAGTTGTTGGGGAGGAAAGTGTTAAAGAGCCACTTTTCTCAGAATCAGCAGTTTGTGAGGGAGGTGCACATCTCCTCTCCCTTGCTGGCTTACCTTCCCCAACCACCTATGGAGTCTGATACCCACTCACAACAGCTGTATCTTGACCAAGGGATTTTCATTGCATCACTTGGGTGTCAAAATGGCACACCTTTTCTGGGTTCAGTACTCTACCCACAAACTTCATGTTAAGAATATAATAATAATAAATCTTTCCTTCAGAAACTCTGTGAACTTATGGGACAGAATGTTACAAAGCTAGAAAGTGCTGTTACCTGCAATGAGTTACAATTGGGCCACCATCCTTAATCAGTTTGTCTCTCACAGTACGAACAAATCGTATTAGAGAAGTATGATGCTTTGGCACTCCAAAATCTGGCCAAGCTTTGTAATGGAAATGTCGAATCTGTCTGCAGCTATCTCCCTGAAAGACAATTAATATTTATGGCTTACCAAAGTAAACAAACATCTTCAGGGTATGGATAAGAGAAGGCATGGTCTTTACTGCTATCCGAGAAACAAATCCCTGACTTTACCCAAGATAAAATTCGTTCTTCCAATCTGCACAGTCTTCCATGATTTCAGTAAAACAAGAAGATTTTGGTGCTTCTTCAGAAATTATAGTAGGATTTCTAATTCTGAAGCCAATTTTGTCAATTTCATTGTTTTGTTTCTGTCTGATATACAGACAGTGGAAAAAATAATCTTACAGTAATAGAAGACATAAATGAAATTAGATTCACAGATTTCTTTCTTGTTATTCATTGATATACCATCATCCTTCAACCCTAATCACTACCAATAGTCTGCAGACTCAAGACATCCCCTTGTATTCTTTTTCCCAATCTTCAAGGAGTGTAACAAGTTGCAGTAGGAAACGATAGTGCCTCATCAAACTAGTGCCTCATTCTAACCCAAAAGTTATAACTGGTTGGTGAAGAAAACTTATAACTGGTTGATTTGAAAGCTTATCAACTGTTACCATTCTAAAGAGTCATTTTAATACCAGTTCAAAGAATATCAAACATTATTTTTATTAAGTCCCAAATCCCTTGTCTAAAAGTACTCTCTTGAAACTTCATTTCCTTTTCCAGGGACTGAAAATCATTTTACAAAATGTATATACTTTTCAAGTTTTTCCTGACCAGTGCAGACTCTAAAATAGATACTACACAGGCTATTCATTTCTCAATTTTCTACCTCTAAAATAAAGCGAATTTCCTACACACAAGAGTAGCAATGTATGTGTCAAGGTAACATTCCCAAAGCATTAAACTTACATGACAGACTCTGAACTCTGTTATTGTCCAGTCTGGTAAATGTGTTTCATGAAGCACAACCACCTGCAGATCCCCATAATATTTTGGCTCGGAGTCAGTGGGCCAGTAATGATCACTCTTTTCCTTTGAAAAAATAAAATGACAATCTGATACATGTACAAGTTACAGATCCAACTGTCTTCAAAGTTCCCTACACCAGAATAAATGCAAAGCAACCCAGCATACTGCTAATAAAACTAAATAATTTACAAAGACGGTAAACTATGTGTGCCTTTATATACTTCCCTGTAAATCTCCCAGTATCTGGAGAAAAAAGCTAAAATATTTTTAAACTTCAAAAGCATGCGAAAAGGCACTCTTAAATTCTCAATAACCAGAAAATACAAAGTGTGATCAAGACTTCTTAATAACCTAGATACGTCCTCTGAAATATATAGTTATACCATCAATTGATGAAACAGAAGACAGAGCTGTAAACTTACAAATCTAGCAACTTAAAATATATGAATGATTCTATTTACATACTTTACAAAAAGATAAAAAAAATGTTCACACATAAATCTGTTGTGGCTGACTCACCCTTCCCTTCTCCATGCAGCGTGTCAACATGACAATGTTACAGGAGTTCTGCTCCCACACCATACGCCAGAAGTCATCTCGAGTGGCCGGCAGTGGGCCTTGTGTTGCAATGTATTCTCTCTTTGAATTGTAGCCCTGCAATTGCGTTCATGCAAGTTGAGAGTTTTGTTTCATATTAAGTACCCTTCATCCACAACACTATACAAAGATTCATATTCACCAGTTTAAATCCACACTCTTGACATTCATCAAACGAGCATCATTACTACAGTCACAACTGATGTCCCCCACTCATTCTGTAATATTAAAAAAAAGTATAAAAGCAAAGCAAAAGTAGTCATTACGTGAGCTAATTCTCAAAGGCATTATGTGAAAAAGCTAACAGAGATTACGTGAGCTAGTACTAACAGGCATATAATTGGCATTGATATAGTCACTTCCTTCCTCATCATCTGTTGGTAGCAACTTGACCCGTGAATGGTCATAAGGCAGGATGTTGGTGAATCGGTTCTTGGGGCGGTTGGCAGGGAGTTCTGCTGCATAGCACGGTTGGTCTCGCCCAACTTCTTTGAGATCCTGCAAAACAAGAAAAAAAATTAAATATTAAGACTCACTAAGTTTTGTATATATATTCAACCACTCCTTAACCCTGCCAAATCTCATGCCTTCCACAAAATACACCAGGAAGCATGAATGGAATGCACAACCAATGACTATATAGAACACTCTCATGGGACAGCAAGAACCACTTTGGACAACAGGGAAGCAGTGCAAGCTGTTGTGTCATAGAGGGAGATTGACGCTGGAAAGAAGAACGGGCTTGCAAACGCAAAGAAGTGGACTTGTTGGTTGCTACATCTACCCAGTTGTTCCTCACAACCACTAGTCCCAGCAGACAAGCACATATGTTCATCAACTGGTATACTGGTGTCAAGACACCAGTCTACTACTAATGGCATGTTTTTGCTAATAAGCTGCAGAGCTGCATGAAGAATTCATGGCAGGAGGCAATCATTATAAAGAACCCCAAAAGATGTGTAGGTTACAAGAATGCAGTTTACCTACCCAACCACCAAAAAAAAACCTTCCCCCGCACACACATACTGCTGATGTCTCCTGTTTCTTGGTTCCAATGTACTCATTTTTCCACAGCAACTGTCTTCTTCACTAGCTTAGCCCAAAGTATTTAATTTTTTAACGAGTCAGTCTCCATCATTCAAAGTGTAGCACAATTTTCTCAGGTCTGTAATAAATCACTGCATTACTACATTGTTAATGAAGTTTCTACTTGACTTGCTTTGATTACAAAAACACAAACTGCCTTTTCTTGCTTCTTCATCAGTAATGCAATGAGGACGACTTTTGTTTTCCAAGTTGACACAGCTACAAACCTCATATTCCTCAGCATACTTGAAGTCCGAATCAGCTCCCATTCTTTGCACATGTTCTGGAAAATCTACCAGCCTCACTGGGCGACTGAAACAAATACAGAAAGAGATCTCACCTTCTTTTTGTCTAAGGAAATACTGCAAATTTATTTATTTGCAGCTCATTATTAACAAAAACTAAGCGAAACTGAAAATCTGAGCTCAGCTATTTTCTCTTCAAAATCTGTTATTAGAGTAGATCCCTAAAAAAAATCAGATACCTAAAGCGTTTAAGGTTAGCTCCCTCTGA